>JAZHYW010023418.1:0-230836 GCA_037355805.1 Ixodes ricinus
GTGACAGTACGGCGAGTTGTGAGGCAGAATGCAGTGCAGTTTCATCTGTGTACACGAATTGTAAAATAAATTATAGTAGTCGTTTTCTCAGGAACACTGACTGTTTAGGAAATCTGTCGCTTGAAAAATAACGTAATACCCAACCTTTTTCTTTACTAGATCTGCAGCAGAATGCCTGGAGGGTGCAACTGTGAAAACAAAATTTCCTAAAAGGAATTAATTTAATTCTAACATTGCTGTAAAAATTCAATTTTTTTTTTCCTTTCATGTTGTCAATAAAGGTTAACATAATTTATAAAAGACATTCACAAAGTAAAAAGAAAAATATTCCACAGTTGCATTGCCCATAAAATTCCAAAAGCAATGAGTCTTTCCTTTTGTCCCATTAATAAACGATAGTTTTCCTAAAGTGAAATTTATGCCAAGAAATGGAACGGAGAAAAATGTGTTCAGAGTGCTCCATTCCCTACTTTTTCTTTAGCACTGGTGGACCCAAAATAATGTATAAAAAATTAACTTGCAGTGTAAACTAATGAAACTTTTTGGGAATACTCTCTAGATGTTGGTGGATATAAATATGGCATTTCTCAAAATCAACTTTTTTGGCAGAAATATCTGAACTACTCAAGCGATGAGAATTAAATTTCCAGGAACATCTTGATTGTGGTATCAGAATACTTTTACCTTCAAACAAAAGAATCCTCGAATGAAATTTGCAGCAAAACGTGGAGCTGAGAAAATGCATTCAAACATTGAGCTCCTTTACTTTGTTACTGCCTCACAACGTGTTGAAAATATTTTATTTCAATGTAACTATTTGACGTATGGTTATCAAATTTGTAGGGGTGTATAATTAGTTTTTAAAACCGAAAACCTAAAATTTGAAGTACAAACTTTAAAAAAAAAATTTGAAATATTAGGACGATGTGCTTCTTTAAGAAATTTAGCAAAAAATAGATCACGCAAACAAATTACCTCATGGTAAAGAATACAAAGCATACAACTCCAAACCGCAAAATATTGTGTCCGCCAGATATTCTCGAAAGCCACACTTCGTAAAATTTGCGAAATATCGAGGCCACGAAAATAAAGTTAGCAGTATTTGCTTACAACGTTGCTGAAAGGCCTAAGAGGAGAGAACATTGTGTCGAAGACTATCACTGCCGCCAAAGCAAACATTCTCTACTCTCTCCTACTGCTGCCGAAGACGCGATAATGGACGCAATCGTGGACCACGTCGGCAGCAACAGAGTGACCGGCAACTCGATCGTCGATGTAAGGCGCACCGCCAACAAAGACGCAACAAGCGACTCCATCGCCGATGTGGACAGCGTCGCCAACAAGAATGCGACAACCTTTTCCTCCACGTAACTTTCAGTAACAACCTTGAACTGTGCCTTCGGTTTTGGTCACTCGTCTTATGGGCGACGTGCTTGTCATTCACTACATCTATAGTCCGTTGCAACCTAAGAACGAAGGGCGAGGGTAAGACGGGCCGGGGAGGAGGAAGCAGACGGAACGCTAAAGAGAGAAGGAGGTTTCCCCTCTCTTCTCCAGCGTTCCGTCTGCTTCCTCCTCCCCGGCCCGTCTTACCCTCGCCCTTCGTTCTTAGGTTGCAACGGACTATAGTGTACCAATTTAGAATGTCAACAAAGCTGCTGGTCCACGATAGCGAATCAGGGACCAGCGGCGCCGGTGCTCGCGTTCGTGGCCGCGTACTACGTAATGGCAGTGCCTTGCCCGATCATAGAGGCCGGCTGCACTTTCCAGCGCCGTCGAGGCAGCGGGCCGTAGTTGCCGAGAGCAATTTTGGTAAGGGCCCAATAAAGCAACATTTTTTTTTTTGCAAGATTTGTTATAGGACATTTAGTGTTGCCAACGGCAAGTGTGCCAATGACGAATTCAGCTGCAGTCACATCACTGGCGATTTCTTACGAATTTAGTTTACTTTTGTGTCCGGATATCATTTATTTTTTGTTTTTAATACTGAAACTTTGGAAACAGTAATATGAGTCTCCCCATCTTGGAGAATGTGGAACATATAAAAATAAGGTAAACTTAGATAAACCCCGGGCGAAAAATTAACTCCGAAGTACGCCCTACATTCGAACGAAAGTAGAAAGCTCGCACTGGAGGCAAGACGACCGAAGCATCTCCCTGCCGTCCTCGCCTTCTCGGCGACTAGACTCAAAAACCGGGCCCTAATACACAATCCGCGTCAAAACCCCGCGGGTGCGATTGCCCTTCCCCGCCACTCACGCAGGCTTCACGGCCTTGACTTCCAATGTTGAGAAATCCGGGACCTTGGAGGTGGACGTGGTAGGCGCCTGTTCCGCTACAGGTAGCTCTTTGTCTCGACGGCCCACAGAAGCTTCGACGGCCGGGAGCTGGGACGCCGCGACGGCGGCAGTGCTCGCCTTCTTCGGTGTCTTTTTTCCGTGACTTTTACATCCAACCGCCTGGAGGGTGACGGTTCTGACCCGGCAGGTCTGCGCAACGAGGATCGCAGGTGTGCGCGCGAGGACCCCCGGAGGGGCTTCTCGACGCAGCAGGGGGCGAGACATCCTTGCCCATGCTGGCCGCCACCTTCCTTCCCCGGCCCCTGCGTAAGGAGAGCGGCGGTCTGGCAACGAACTTCGTGTCGGAGAACCGTTTATGATGGGCAGTAGCTCGTGCCACCTGGCCAAGAAACCGTCGGCATGACTCCTCCCCTCGCCCTTCTAAGCCAATAGACCTTTCTCCATTAAGCTTCTGCACATGCGTACACCGCCTCTCCTGGCCTCGCTTCGAGCCGTCACCATATTTGCGGGGCAAAGTTTCGGTCGACCGACATATTCGGCACATATCTTTGCACGTATTTTGTCTTTCTTGGCCCTTCTTGTACGAGCACACGCTAGAATGGGTCATAAAAGGCAACAAAGATCAATACAACGGCACGATGCCAACGTGTTCTGACGGACGGAGGCAAGTTGGGCTGCCCCTCATTTGTGGTTCGAAGACAACTCCCCAGACGACGCTCGTTACTGGAAAGAGGTCCATTTACTTCCCATCTACATTTTTGCAACTATCACCGGGAAGTGCGGCCCGGCAACAGTTAGTTCGCCCGATAACCCCAAAGGACGACCTTTGAGGGATCGGGCAAAAAAAGAACTAAAAACGTTACCCCCCCTGCCTCCTCCTCTCGGCGAGGCCGATTTTCCTCCGGTCAAACGTAGTCGGCGTCGCCCCAACACCGCGCCCCTGGGAAGCGAAGGCGAGATTTCGGGTAGGAGCAGCCACCATCTTGGTGCTTCGAGTAGTCGCCGTCAGTTGCGCGAAGTGTTACCTGAAATCTCAGAAAGTGCTTTTCCATCTTCCAGAAACGCAAAGACGGCCCGTGACAGAGAAGAACGACGTTGCCCGAGCTTCCCGACTTTCATACCTAGGGCTCGGGACTTCTACACCCAACCGTCGCGATTGCTACAGTAAGACAAGTGCTTGCAGCTCTAGAGCAAATGCGTCTAGCCTGTGAACTACAGACCAGAAATATGGTACCTTCCAAGGTATTTTCCCTGAGTCCCTACCATCTCGTTGAAACGCATTTCACGGAAACAAGATTCACAGACTTTTCATAGATAATGTTTCATGGACACACGCTTTGTTGACACTGCAATGATTTGTAAACGCGCGCTTTTTCACATTTCGTCGACAACAAATTTGTTTTACTAAGTGGATCGGATCGCATTACAGAACTTAGTTCGGCCGCCGAAGCACGCCAGAACTAAAGCGAACTCACCCAGGCGGCTCCTATAGGGCTAAAACAAATTCGCTCGGCCGAGGCAGAAACTGCGGTGTATGCATCAAAGTACCTCAAAACTTCCACACTCTGTTTTACAGAAAAAGATGTCCCCTTCTGAAAGCGCAAAACACGGGCTTCTAAAAAATTTACATCGAGGCACTGCCCTAAGAACCCGGAGGAAAAAGAAAACGAACAAGGTGCAACATACGGCAGTCGGCTGTCTCTCGAGGCTCCGGATTTGCCCGCTTCCTGGGAGCTGGGGCCTTCGGAACTGTCGACGCTCGGCAACTTGGCAGGTGCAGCCACCCCACATCTTTTGGGGGGCCGCCCAACCGGGCGCTTTGCAGCAGGGCCCGCCTTCTTTGTGCCGCTGGATGGAGTCGCTTTCGCGCCGGACCCCTTCTTGGGCGGAACTGCTCGACAAAAAGAACCGGGAGAGCGTTGCGGGCAGGCTGCGGACATCCCGCCATTTGTTTCGCGAACAAGACCTGCCCGTGCTCCCTGACGTATCTTTGGTTAGAATAGGTCAGATGTCTCTCCTAAACAGAGCAAACAAGCACCTTACGCTTGTGCAATCTACGGCGAAAAATATTTGCCGTACGTGAGGGTGAAATTGGACGAGAGACCTTAAAGAGGCGGCGCAATGATTTCGACACTAAAAGAATTGGCAGCCTGTATTTTTTACACCGTTTATCTTGGCATGGCTGAGACAGAATGCAACACCTTCCCAAAAATACTGCGATTTTGCCCCACGACTGCGAAAGAGAAGAAAAAACACTTTTCCGGTCTGCACTTAGGTGCGGGAGTTTTCCGCAGCTACGGTTGACGTTGTTTGGAGTACACAAGTTTTCGTGGCGCCGTCTGTTGGAAGTCAAGAAAACTGTTTCTCCTCCGTCACTCCCCTCCCCGTCTTTGCCCAGGTGAATCGTATTTTGTCTCCATCGCTCACCCCACCTTCAACTTGTTACATTATTTTTAAATATTAACAAACGCACACAAGGGCAGGGTTTTCCATTCTTCACTTTACAAGAAGCATCAAACGATTCTCGCAATTAATTGGCCGAAGTCCGAACATCGTTGCATGGCCACTTTAACTTAACGAGCTATCCTGGTACTGCGTCACCTCCTAATCCGTCTGCAGTCCATCGAGCACCGGACAGCAAGGGGTGGCAGTCCCGTCGGATCCCACTGTGCACGCCCGTGCGGCGTGACTGCTCTACGACGCCCATTGTCCGTTGGTGAAAGAAAGGTATGGCGTAAAACATACTTGGGTAACAATAGCAACTACTTTGCTTTAAGAGTAGTTTATTACTATGAGAATTTCTAGCGCAGACAAATTAACTAGAATTACGAATCACCTTCAAGTAGTAACGCAATTACTTTCCTTTGAGAGCTATTGTATAGTTGTATAGTTTCGTGTCTTGGTACGCAACGACGAACCCAGAAAGACAACCTCCGATCCAGTTTTATCGAAATTGGGGAAGACAAAGAAACCTTGAATTCAGACGACCTAGGATAAGAAAGACCCCACAGTCGGCGACAGGCTAGGAGCTTGGTAGATGCCACACCTCAAGCGTAAGCCTGACAAAAGGCAACGGGCGCATGAAACCCGTCCTTGACCATAGCCTCGTGAGAAGAAACAATCTACAGGTTTACTTTGCATTCCCCCCAAAACAAAGACTGCACCATGGCGGTAGGAAGAAGAAAATCGACTCCTGCCGCCTCCTGGCATGCACCAACACCACTAAGAACAGCCAACCCCAATGCACCAGCATTTCAACGTTGTCGAAGCGAGGTCGACCGCAGATACAGACTGGACACGAGCGCTGTGTCGGAGTTCAGCCAGGCCTCGTTCCAACCGTTGCGTCAAAGGACAATAGACCCTCTTCAAAACCCCGTCGAGCAACATTGGTGGCAGCCATTTTTTAGACACAAAATGTGCGAATGGATGCTTCACTTTGCGCTGACACTCCCGTGGGCGACGTTAATGATTCAGCACTATGGCCTTCTTTCTCATTACGGAGGTGTTGGTCCAATTCGTGCTTGAAGTGCGTGTCTTAACAATGTCAGACTTGGATAAATGACGCAGCCGCCACTAGATGGAGCGCACTTTTTAAAAAGGGTCTACGGCCGATATAGTGCCATCAAAACGCAAAGCTTCTCGAAGCGAGACATTCCGTGTTTATCCTTTTGTTCCGTCCGCCGCGTCCGGTTTTTATCAAATGTGTAACACAATCCGGCTCATCTGTCTGCTCAATCCATCTCCAATAGTTTCATTCATTTGGCCACGAATAAAACCAGACAAAAGTTGCGCTTGTCCCCGTTCGCTCCACCCTGTTTTGTCCTCTGAGCTTGCGCGTACAAGTTTACTCCGTAGGAGACAGGTTTCCAGGCCTTGCCTTAGTTCGAGCTGGAGTTGGGTGCATCTAGCACCCAGAGCCACGTTGGTTTTTGCAGGCATCCGTGTTTGCCTAGCTGGCCTTCGCCGACTACTCAAAGTGGAGGCTATAAGCGAGGGCATGTTGCCCTCAATGACGCCTGTTTTCAACGACGCCTGTTGCACACGGGCATGCGTGCATGCCAAGCACGATCAGAGCAGGGATATTACTCTTCAAGCTACTGCTGCTTGTTCGCATATTCGCAAAAGCTTGTGGACCTGAACGGGATAATTTCGGCATTTTGATTTGGGCGACCTGCCCAAATCAAAATTTTCGTTTCCGCAAACGTTATGTCGCCTGGTTTACGAGGGTAGAGAAGGAGAGGGGGCCCGATGCTTGGGTAAACTCGCCCCGGTGATTCAGTGCGCTGGCCTTCAGCCGGCTCCCAAGCCTTTAACAGATGCACCAATCAAAGTGCCGAAATTTGCCCGATAACTTTAAAAAAAAACATAAACCTAAATTTAAAAATTTTTGAAAAAATTTGTTTTTCTATTTTGAGGTTTTCGGTTTTAGAAATTAATTATACACCCTTACACTAAATTTCATAACCATGCGCCAAATAGTTACGTTGATATAAAATATTTTCAACACATTGTGAAGCAGTAACAAAGTAAAGGAGTTCAATGTTTGAATGCATTTTTCTCAGTTTCGCTTTTTGCTGCAAATTTCATACAAAGGAATCTTTTGTTCGAAGGTAAAATTATTCTGGAACCACAATCAAGATGTTTCCTAAGTGAAATTTACTGGGGAATCAGGCTATCTACTTTGTTTTGTTTTAAGTTAAAGTCCTCATTGAGAAAAAACTATATTTTCAAAAATTGACATAGGACAGATATGCATCTTATATTTTGAGGTAATAACTCTTCCTGAAATATTTACATTCCAGTTATAAAAACTAGATAGCCCGAAGTCCCACATCCCCCCCCCTTTATATTCAAGCAGACAAAATGGTGCTTCATGGCTTCATTTGCATATCATAGATTTCTTAACAAGAGTGACTCATCTTCTCATGCAGGTATGTAAAGTGGTCCTACGCCTCAAGTTAAATCTGCCCTGCAAATTTCATTCCAATCACTTGAGTAGTTCAGAAGTTCAGCTTTTAGCGCAAAAAAGATAGAGCAAATGCTGCACACAGCAAAAATAAAAAGTATACACTTCTCTGAAAAGGCGTAAAAGTTGCAACGCGCGCAACCATTTTCAGTTTGGACATCAGTCATGCAAACAGCACGGCTTCCCTCGTCACCTCCTCGCTGTCGTCTCTTCCCCCCTTTTTTTTAGGGAGACTGGGAACCAACAACAGCGGAAGCCTTGACCAAAGTCACTAGGTCCTGGGAAAGTGGCGCCATTGTTTTCTTTGCCTGCTAGCAGTACACAAACAGAAATTAGCACAAGGACGACCAAAACCTCCCATCGGTCTTCGGTGCCACGGCAATTGTCATTTCGGTCCTTTCCAACCTTCGAATGGGTCGTTCTGAATTAGTCAAACCAAGATCGCTAAGGAGCGCTATCAAACTGGAAGCGTTCTCACCAATATAGGCGTCTTTGGCGCTGTGTATTAAATCAACTTATCAATCGTGCCAATTTGCAAGATCTCTTTCAAATATCTCTTTTAATGATATTGCTATTCGTGCACACTTCAAGGCAGGAAAATTATTTTTAATGCCGCCAAGCATTGACGCCGCATCTGGCAACGGTACAAAGATGTGTGCCTGTTTTGCCGATGTGTGAACAACAAAATTTTGGTGCACAAGAAATGTTGTTATAAGTTAAACATATAAAATAGCACAAAAAAGACAAGGGCAGGAAGTAAACAGGCCAAGCGTTGTTATAACGCTGTGGCTAGAGTTACGTCCGGACGGACCACTGAAACGCGTATACCTAACCCCTCCCCCCCCCCGCCCTCCTCTCTCTCCCCCGTGAACCTAGGGAAGGCGGAGATTTGGACGTAACTTGGGTTACGTCGGACGTAACGCTAGACACTTCGTTGTTATAAAGCAACCCGTCCCCATGAATTTGGATCGGATCACCTCGAACGGAGAGGTCAAGGCGAAACTGCTCATTCCTTAGGCCAAAATGGCAAACATAGGGGAAGTGGGAACCAATAATAAAACCAACAAGTGCACAAACTTGAGATTTTTTTTTCTAATTTGTTTTTAGTTTTTCATAGTTCACCATTTTGCCTGCGTTTCTTCACTTCGCTTGGCGCTACTTTTTCAGAATTCAGTGACTTTAGCCTTGACGACAGCCAGAAGAACATGCCAGTGGCTGTCCGGGCCCACGTGATAAGCACGCGCAAGGACACACAACAACAAAAAAAGAAAACGTGACGAAGTGAACTGGAACTGGAGGAAAACATCCCTGTTTGGATCGTTTGGACAACTGTTTACACCACAAGCTCTTTCAAATACGCTGACAGGACTACAGCCGGAGCCGACGCAGAAGCGTGCTGACAAGGCCGCCATAGCGCGCCAAATGAACATTTCTACGGGCACCGAGTAGCACGCGAGCGAGCTGGACAAGAATAACAATAACAATGCCCGTAACAGGGGAACAAAGTGTATAGACAAATCTCCAAACTGGTGCGCGACTGCAAAACAATCCGCCTGGTGAAGACGCTACGGCAAGTGAAGTCAGCACATGGCCCACATCAGTTGAAGAAGTTGAATCTTACCCGCTCTACCGCGCTTCGGGTTGCGATCTTGCTTCGAAGCTTTCGCTTTCTTTGGTGCCATGATTTTTGAGTTGGGTTGGCTGGCTGGATGGATAGGAGTTACTCATACGACTCTGGAGTTACTGCCCAGTGCCAGCCCAAGGCGTGGTAGGTAGCTTACGTCACCTAGCAGCACTTCTAAACCGTTTCTACCCTCGTCAGCAAGGAGCGTAAAAATCAAGCTCTGTTGTTGTTTTGCAGGTTTTTTAGGTTGATTTTTTGGGGTTGTGTTGTTTTATAGGTATATTACTTCAACGTTTTGCTCTAGGGGTTTGTAGCCCCAGCCGTTCGAGCTAGATGCCAAAGTTCCAGCGCGAACCGTTATGTTATTCAAAGTTATAACTGATTTTTCTGAAATTTTCAATGGGGAAAATGGGGCCCTTTTCGGCATGTATTCGAGAGTTCCGTAGGTAGTCATTCATTGAAATTTTTAGATAATCGCTTATAACTTTTGAATAAGATGACGGTTGGTTCTGAAACTTTGACATGCTTGCTTGTACGCAGTGGCGTCACAGGGGGGCGGGACCGCCCGGGTGCAGGGCTCGGGGTGTCGCGACGGGCCACGAGTGGGGAGGGGGGGAAGTCGCGGTGGGCCACGCGAGCTGGGGGAGGGGGGAGGGGGCGTCGCGGTGGGCCGCGCGAAAGCGGGGGGGGGGCGGAGGGTGGGTCGCAGCACGCTCCGTCGGGTGCCGCTGACCCTCGTGACGCCACTGCTTGTACGGCTGGGGCTACGTTCTGACGGAGCTTCAGCTAGCTCTCCGCGATGTCTAGTTTATGTTTGCGGTGCGAAAAACACGGTTCGGTTTCTCGCAGACGTCCGGTACTTACTACCCCCTAGTAATGTACAACACATTCTACTCCGCTCATTTGCATTGGACAGCGCGCGCAACTCCTCAGCAGACGGTCTGGGAGCGCAAACCTTTCCAAAAAGAACTCTTGGGCCGCCGCCTTTTCATTTAATTTATTTGGCCCTGCTAGGAGAGTCGGGAGTTCGCAGAAAGGCCGAGGGCCCACACTAGTTGGCCTACAAACACCCAGTCGAAAATGCTGGTCGTAGTGCCGTAAATATGAGGCTCTCACGACCGCATCAGCCAAAATTTATACCAAATGGTCAGCGCCGCTCCACCTGCGTTGTACATTTCGAGTTCGCCGGCCTTTCTCAAAAGTATTTACTTTATTTGATTATTTCAGGCTGCTTACCATTTTGGTGTTATTCTTCTATGCACTGTGTACTGTACTTGATCGATACACGTTTTTAAATACCTGTCAAAACCTCCTCCTTCAGTCTAATCTAATTTCAAGTAAAAAATTTGATTGTGACCTGGCCGTATCAAAATGTAGTTTCTATGGTGCGTTGGACAGAAATGAAAAGAAAAATACTGTAGTTTGTTCTGGTGGTGCAGTCGATTTGGGCCCTATTCAACCACCAGGATACTGCAGCCACCATGTACCTATTCAAAGTGCCACATCTAATTTCCATTGCAATCTAATGCACACCAAAAGAACCACAAAGCCTATTATCTGATAATACTCTTTCCAAAATTCAGTGTGGCCACATTGATGACTATCATCATCTGAGGAATGGCATAGGCCCAAGGAGGTTATTTTGAACACTCTTATGTCCACCATAAAACTAATCACTTTTCACCACAGACATTGTGCCATCAACGTCCCACCGTTTCTGTCGGTTCTTTCCATTTGTGCTGGTCTGACAAGGGCTGATGGTGGAGAGAGCGCCACAGAGCAGACGCGCCACGAAAAGGTGCCAGTTGTTCAGGGAGCTTGTCAAGTGATTTCGATCTAAATCCCGCTTCACTTGAGCGAGGCCGAAGCCCAAGAATGTGGCTCTGAACAATATCTTGCACTGCACGAAGTGCACGTGCTTGGCAGCGACACTGAAGGCCCGGAGCCGCTAAGCTCACACTTAAAGTGAAACGGAGTATAGTAACGTTGGTATTAACGGCAGCCTTCTGGGGACTGGTGAAGAAAGAAGTTGACATGTCCCAGCAGGTGATGCATGGCCCATACATTCAATACATTAGTACGATGCAAGCAAGAATTGAATACAAGAGGTGCATAAGCAATAATTTCTAACTCTCATCTTATTGATCTGTTGGCGGCACACACTCGGCTTCAAAGCCCCTTGATGTATGTAATTTTATCAAGGTATCTATGTGGATGGACACCCTGATCTGATCAGTTGTATCCTTGTCACCAACAAAACTGAGATCAAGAAATGTACAGAAAACACGTTATCGCCCGCCCATGACTTGTAAAAGTGACGGTACCCTCCAAAATATTGCCGACTACAGACTTATTACCGCCGTTAATACATCAAAACTTAAACTTCTATTTGAGCCACTAAATGGCACTGAATTTCGGGAAGGGTCTATTTGCGACGTGCGTTGCCGTCGCTGTGGTCGGCCTTCCATGATTGGCCAAACACCAACTATAACGTCTTGAGTATGACGAATCCTACTCTCATTAATGGAAATAAGAGGACTGTCAGCTTTGACAGTATTGGCTTAAAGGACTGACAGGGTATTCATGCTTGCCAAGGTTTTTATTTCTACACGACATACGAGAGCCCAACTACCCAGATCACAATTTGCGGCTTGAAATTGTCTTTTTCCGCCTGAAAACCGCCGATCGAGAACTGGCCGGCTTCAGTTGCGCTCACTCTCTTCTTTATGGTCACATGCCATTTTCTATGGTTTAGACGCAACCACCAATTATGATCAAAGTCGTGGGCCATTGAAGGCACACACTTAACATTAAGAATAGAAAACAAATATGATACCCATTTTTGGTGGCTTCAAAAAAACTACAAATACATGATTGAAAAAGAAAAAAAAGTTGTACAGTTACGTGATTTTTGGTAACTCTCTCCTCCTCTATATTTCTTCTTCAAAAGTCAGCTTTCGGTTTTGAACGGTTAGCGTCATTCGACTTCATTAAAAATGTGCATGCTGTAGCAAAGCACTGATCGGGTAGCCTTCTGACACCATAATAAATCACCTGGCAAAAAATTAAAAAAGATTTGGGGGTATTATGTTTTTTTTAAGGACGCGATAGCTGAAAGCTTCCCCATGCTTTTTATACACCATCGAAATTTTCGCTGGCAATCTGTAATCCTGGTGGTGACGTCACAGATAGGAACCATAAGAGGAAGCCACTAAAACATTTTGTAGCAAAAGACGAAACTTGACGTTTGTTTTTATACAGCGTAAAGTCGGCCTACCTTCGAGGTGCGGCAACGCTGGTTTACGCCGTAGATGAGAAATGTAGCCAGTGCAGTAGGACCGCAAGTGTGGGGTCTTTAACGTGCATTACGCAGTAGCGATACGCGACCGCACGCCGGTACGACGCTCGTCCAGGTCGAAACAGACGGGGTTTGGGACTAAACCCAGGATTCCTGGGTTCTGCAGCACGAGCTTTTGCTCCGCCTGCTCCGAGCTGCAGCTTGCTAACACACTCGGCCACCAAACCACCTCTTTGTCGCCAATATTGAAGGGTGTTCCTTTACTGTGGTCTTTCGCACTCGAACGTTTCCAGGGTTATGAGATTGCCGCCGTCGCTCTCACCGACAGAGAAGTGCGTTGCGGAGTGTGGGCATGTCCCGATTGCAAGCAACAAAACACCCCAGTGTACAGAAACTTCAACCTTTAACAGGCAGCATTCCCTCGAGAATGAGGCAGTGGGGCAAAAAATACACCTGCGCACCCCCGATCATCATCAAGAGCCCAAGCAGCGTGCAGTTGGCAAACGAAACTGTAATAATACGTCCTTTAATCTTCTCGCAAAAAATTAATTTTACATAATCATAAAAAGAAATGCGAAATGTGGCAGCCTCAGGAAATAAAGAAAGAAAAAAAAAATGAAATTGTTTGTGTTTGGTAACGTTGGGCTCATCCAGCTCCGGGCAAAGACGTTCGAGACGCGCACCACAAACAATTAGGGTGTTCGAGAATGCTGCAAGAGGTCGCTCAAAGAATGTCTCGCCAAATGGCACTTGAGCCACCCCGCGTTGCCCAAGAGAATTCAAACACAACACGCATTCGTCCAGACGGCATTCGAAGCATCCAGAGAGGTTCGAGGTGCGCGACGCGGTTATCCGGGATCGCGATCACAGTTTGCAAATGCTCGAAGAAACTTTCTGGCAATGCAACGTTCACGAGTTCGAGTTTCGCACGACACGAAAGCACCAGCACCGTCGGTCCTCTTGGCGAGTTCTCGGTCGTCTGGAACGCCACGTTTGGGAGGACACGCGCCCCGCAGACTCGGCGTCGGACGGCAACGCCGCGGGTGGGCCTTCGTCATCCGGGCGGGCGCCGGTCAGTTCATGATGTCGAGGTAGAGGTCGTCGTCGTCCGGGTAGGGAGCCCCCCGGGAGTCGTTGGAGCGGGGGCTCCAGCTGTTGTCCGAGTCGCTCTCGATCTCCTCCAGGAGCCGGGCTGTGCGGGAGCCAAACAGCACCCGAGCTGGTGGCCGTCGCCCCCGACGTTAGGGGCTGGGCGCCGGGCGGGCTGCCTGGTGGCGCCCGTGGCGGTGGCCATGGCCTCGGCGCTTCTCAGCCGAGAGCCCAGGTCACCCAGGTTGCTGGTGAGGCCCTCCACCACCACGCCCAGCCGGTGCAAGGTGTCCCGCAGGCTGCCCAGCGCCTGGCCTGCCTCGTCCGCCTTGCGCCGCCACCCATCCCGCTCCGCCGCCGTCTCTGCGAGGAGGACAGTGGGCCGCTTCCAACTCAAATCTTCGGTCGTGTCATTTTTTTATTTGCTTCCCGTTCGTCGAGAGGTGGCGCAGACTAAAGGCCCATTCGCACACCTGTATCTGCTTACGACCGAGCTCTTGTTACCTCTTACGACGAGAGAAAACGCTGGCGCCATCTATGAGTTGACCCTGAAGCTGCATCTCACTAGAGCGAACGTCTCGTGGTAATTGCGAGATCAAAACGTACGCAATATCTACAAGAAATAGTCGTTTCTAACATTATCGGAAGTTTTTATCGACTTCCTGCTTCTGCGGTCAGCTGCCTGACATTGAACTGCGCTTTCACCCACGTCCCGAGGTGCCCCAGCACTAGCTCATTCGTTCCACACAGGAATGTGAGCCTTTGCATTCGATATGTAACACTTTTATAAAATATCCATAGTTTATTTTCTGCTGTCGTCAACTGTTTTTGTAGCATATGAGTACGAATCGGTTCGAACCGGTTTGAACCTTTCTTTTTCACTCCGGAGCTGAACCGGAGCTGGACCGTTTTCTCTGAACCGGAACGAACGAAAACCGGAACGAAAAACATTTCGGTTCGACACCCTGCTTTATGCTCGGTGTATTTTGGTGGTTATAACTGTTATTGTGACGACATGTTTCAAGCACAATAGTGCTTTGAAAGATCAGGACAATCACCTTAAAAGTGCCGCAATTCCCGATGTGCATCATAAACCAACTTTTTTCAAAAGCAGGCTTCATTTTCTTTTTTTTTCTTTAAGAACACGTAAAACGCTACATAATGCAATTTGGAAGTAAGACACCTACCGCCAAAAATGTAACAAACGAACCTCACCCATTTTGTAGCGGTCTATTAGGCTAGCGTTACTAATCCATTCTGCATTAACACCAATCGGAACCACAATAAAAAGCTTTCACCGTTGGGCGACTGTTAGCGTTGAAAGCTGCACAAACAAAATAAAACTGAAAGAAAACTATACACGAAAAGTCATCTCCACCCAAGATTTCAGGTATCTGGCATGGTTGCTTCTTTTTGACAGATGGCATATGTTACGGCGCGTCAGGCATGGCCTTTCTGTAGATCATTTCTTTGTGTGCAGGCTACTCCCACGCAGTTCATCTGTACCCTGTCACACTGGCTGTTAACCAGAATGAAACAACTTTTAGAAAACTATCGCTCACCGACAAAGTCTATTCAGCTCCTCTTACTTTCTTGTTGATTAAATGTTAACAGGGCTGAGACAGGTGAAACAGGTTTTGGAGCAATTTTTGGGGTAGAAAAATCTGGATTTTGGAGCCGCTTAGGAGCACAAATTCTCGTTTTGGAGCAGCAGTTTGCGCATCTTGGAGCAACTTCGGAGCAGAAAAGTCTACAGTTTGGAGCAGATTAGGAGCGGAAAATGTTAGAGTAGCTTATCAGCAACTGAAATCATAAAAATCTGATTTAAATCACATAAAACAGATTTTCTTTTTTAATCGTTATTTCTTTCCACCCTGGTTCCAATAAGCCATCAGCGCTGATACGCAAAAATAAAACATGAAAGAACAAAAACAAAAAAAAAAACGGAAAAGGCAAACTTGAGTTTAATGTGCCTGGATGAGGACAAGAAACACAGGCTTGCTGCAAAGTTGGGTGGGCATCAGGTACCTCAAGCTTATACGAACTGGTGCCAAAGCGCAATTGCAGTGCAAAACTTTTTTAAAGCAGTGGCTCGAGAGCACGAACAGGGAAGCACGGTTTACTAGAACCAGATATCGATTGGACGCTCGTAGAAAGCACGTGCAGATATAAAAAACTAGCCACAAAAGTGAGTCCCAAAGTAGCTAGTGAATTGGAAGAAAAACTATGAGCAGCACATGCACACTAAATACGGGTGTGTGACCGATTCATTTGATTGTTCACGCTCTGGAAGCACGTGTGGGATAACCGAAAGTACTCTCAGCGACGGCGCCGTCCATTTTGACGAGAAGATTACGGACACGTATGAACAAGTACACAACGGAGGCGCTCAATAAACTTTTTAAGAAAAGGTTTACTCTCAAAACAAAAAGAATACTTGCTCATCTTGATAGCCTAAGCGTTGTACCTTCCGCGGCCAGACAGCGAGACCGCGTGACAGCGCACCGGTAGCATGCAGTCACAAATGACAGCGTAAAGTAGTAGGACAATCAGGAAAAGACCACGTATCATAGGTAGAGAAGGGTACTACAGCTGAAGTCTTAGAATCCGGCGTGTTGCTTGCGCCACCCTGCACCCGTGCCGTGTACTTTACTACGACGAGATTGAATGTTGCCAACCAAGCTCTGTTTCCAGCTAAATCTAGCGTCGCCGCAAAGATTTTTTTTTTTAAGTTATTTTGGCGCAGTGTGGCGCAATTTTGATCGATTTCATGGTTTTGGCGCAACTAGGCGCAGAAATTTGGGTTTGTATAAAAACGGCGCAAGTGGCGCAGATGTCACACCCCTTGGTGATTCCACGAGAGATCGAACCAGCAGGTCCACTCAACATTTTTATTTTTTCTGTTTTTTTTTTATATGTGATGTGCACTCAAATGAATCGCACGAAACGGAACTTTTTGTCTCGAAACCACGTTTTCACTACGAGAAAAAAAAATGATTTCAAGATTGCGCGACGGCGTCGCTCGCACCGCTGACTGCGTTAGGTGCCAACTTTGCGGTCCTGTGGGAGGCAGGCAAAGAGTGGTACGCCAGAAATGTTTCTTGTTTCATGTAACACACCAAAGTTTAAGTCAACTGCATGCAAATATTGTGTGCTTTATGAATTTAAAAAATATAATATAAAAAATTCCTAACTTTCGACCAGGTGCAACAAACACACTAACTTTCAGGCCTTCTACCTCAATCTGTATGGCATTAACGAGTTCGAAAGCTACACATAATATAGACCAGGGCATCTAAATTATTCGTCAAAAATATGAGCTTCCGATAAAAATATAAACATAACAAAAAGTTATTTTGAAAAAACACATTTTCAAAAAAATACTTATATTGAAAAAACAAAATAAAAAAACCCAGTCTCGATTTCATTAAAATTTTGGGGTACAACTCTCCTTAGGCCAGGCAAAAAGAAAGTGCGAAAACATGTTGCATCATTTGCTTGGTACATAAATTGTAACCGGTCAAAGTGGCGGTTGCAAAGCGTCTTGACTCCGGCGTTTTTCGTTTCTCCCCGCTGCTAACTTTTTTTTTCCTAAAAAATTGCAACTTTATTTTTTTTTTCACAAATAAGAAAATTTATGTGTTGTAGCTTGCTGTCAGAGAAGATATCTTTCCAGATTTTCTTTTGCTTGTGGCTGTCTACGGGCACTCATGAAAGGTTACGCTCATGCGTGCAAGGTTCTGGTGGAGAACCAGCATATCACACTTCTGTGTTCGCATAAGTTTTGAAGCTGCCCCGGCGGCACGCACGTGTGAAGAACATACAAACACGAAACGATGATTCCTGTTTCGGCGCGCGCCGTAAGCGAAATACGAGCTCCTACTCGGTGAACCACTGCAGTGTGTGTTTGGAAAAAAGGAGGGGGGGGGGAAGGAGGCTGGGCAAGGCAGGACTTTGAACTTGATCGCGCTTGGACTTCGCATGTCTCGTTTATTAGAACTGTAGATAATAAAAGAACCACGCTTCGGGTACAAGGGTACGGGACGCTTATGTTACGGCGGAGCCATAGAGGAGGTTTACGTTTGCCGCGCAGTATACACCGGCTTGCAGTGCTCTCGCCGTCAGGAGCTGGTAAGATATTTGAGCTCGCGTTTACCGCTGGGCAAACATAACATCCTCCTTGGCTCCGCCATAACATAAGCGCACCGCACTCCTGTACCTGAGGCATCGCTCCTTTATTCTCTACAGTTCTAATAAACGAAACTCAGGCAGTCTTCAGCCTGACTCCGGCACGAACGTTCAGCGCTTCCTTGCGTCTAAAAACGTAACAGCTACCTAAAGATGGCAGCTCGTCAACGCTTCCCCTTGAAGGGAATTTGGAGAATCCACTGAACTCTGATCGCATCAAGGTGGATTACTGTGACAGTTCATCTAGACTCTTTTAGAATGCGCGGTGGCAGAATTGATGTCTTCGCGGCAATGATGTCATCTAGGCAGCTGTGTGTTTGTGCGTGTGTGCCCAGGAAAGGCACAAAAGATGAGCAGTGCAGTCATGTCCTCTTGGTGGCGGGAACTGCTGCAACCGAGCTCACTGCAATTAAACCTTTTTAAATCTGATTATAGCGAATGTGCCGTCTTGACATTGGTTCGAACTCGCAAGGCAGCCAGGAAGGCCAACAACAATTTAATTGTATGTGGGCCCGTTCTAAGCAATAGAAGCATCGCTAACTTTTGTGGTGTTTCGTGTAAATACATACTATCAGGCTGAACTTCTCAGATGGAGTGGTGAAAAAAGTGAACTTTATCAAAAAGTGCAAAGAGAGACCAGCGGCGGGGAGAAGCAAGAGCGCCGGAGTCAAGACGCTTCGCAACCGCCACTTTGACCGGTTAGAACTTCTGTACCAAGCAAATGGTGCAATGTTTTTGTATGTTTTTTTGCCTGGCCTAAGGAGAGTTGTACCCCAAAGTTTTAATAAAATAAAAACCGGGTTCTTTTTTTTTTTTAATATGTGTATTTTTTAAAATGTGTTGTTCAAACAATATTTTTTAATGTTTATATTTTTACCAAAAATTCATATTTTGTAAGTATATTTTGGATGCCCTGGCCTATATTGTGTATAGTTTTCAAGCTCGTTATTGTCATACATATTGGGGTAGAAGGCCACAAAGTTAGTGCATTTGTTTCGCCTAGTCGAAGTTATGCATTTTTTATATATATATATATTTTTTATTTTATAGAAACGATAATAATTGCATGCAGTTGACTTATACTTTGATGCATTATAAGAAACAAAAACATTTTTGTCGTACTACTTTCAGCCTGCCGTCCCAGGACCGCAAAGTTGGCAACTATTGCAGTTCGCGGTGGAAGCAGGGCCGTCGCGCAATCTTAATTAAAGAATTTCTTTTTTTCTCGAAGTAAAAACGCTTTCTCGATAAACAAAGTTGAGCTTCGTGTGATTCATTTGTGTGTACAACGCATATAAAAAAAAAATGTCGAGTGGACTTGCAGGTTTTATTTGTCGTGGAATCGCCCATCGTAAACTTTCATGAGTGCCCGTAGACAGCCACAAGCAAAAGAAAATCTGGAAAGATATCTTCTCTGACAGCAAACTACAGCACATAAATTTTCTTATTTGTGAAAAAAAAAAAGTTGCAATTTTTTAGGAAAAAAAAGTTAGCAGCAGGGAGAAACGAAAAACGCCAAAGTCAAGACGCTTTGCAACCGCCACTTTGACCGGTTACAATTTTTGTACCAAGCAAATGATGCAACATGTTTTTACACTTTCTTTTTGCCTGGCCTAAGGAGAGTTGTACCCCAAAGTTTTAATGAAATGGAGACCGTCTTTTTTTTTTTTTTCAATATAAGTATTTTTTTGAAAATGTATTTTTTTCAAAATAATTTTTTGTTATGTTTACATTTTTACCGGAAGCTCATATTTTTGACGAATAATTTAGATGCCCTGGCCTATATTATGTGTAGCTTTCGAACTCGTTAATGCCATACAGATTGAGGTAGAAAGCCTGAAAGTTAGTGTGTTTGTTGCACCTGGTCGAAAGTTAGGAATTTTTTATATTATATTTTTTAAATTCATAAAGCACACAATATTTGCATGCAGTTGACTTAAACTTTGGTGTCTTACATGAAACAAGAAACATTTCTGGCGTACCACTCTTTGCCTGCCTCCCACAGGACCGCAAAGTTGGCACCTAACGCAGTCAGCGGTGCGAGCGCTGCCGTTGCGCAATCTTGAAACATTTTTTTTCTCGTACTGAAAATGCGGTTTCGAGACAAAAAGTTCCGTTTCGTGCGATTCATTTGAGTGCACATCACATATAAAAAAACCAGAAAAAATAAAAATGTTGAGTGGACCTGCTGGTTCGATCTCTCGTGGAATCACCCCCTGCGTTATGCACAAGACTGAGTACTATACAAGCTCAGTTTTTCCTTCAACAGATTTGTTGCTGTTCCGCGGTGCTACACCGAGCCGATAATCTCTCGAATTTTCTTGTTCTTAGCCATTGAACTAGATGTTCACTTGTTTCCAAGTTAATTGAAACGTCCGAGCAGCCTTAAAGCTTGAGTAGTGGCGTCATTGTTTTTCCCGCGGTCGCTGTAAGACCACCGCGTGAACGGCAGTCGGTCCACGCGTTCTAGAAGGCGAACAAGCAGACGACAACGCGATTCTAAAGCGATAAGACGACTGGTACTGCTTTTCTGCACTTGCTGACAAACTAAGGTATCGCAAACAACACAATTTTATGAAGTACAGACATGCAGGAGAATCCAGGCTGATACCAAGGCGTCCCACACGATAATCTACGATGACGTAATCACAGCCCTATGTAGCCGGGAAGCCGGAAAACGATGACTACAAGTACACACCTGCCAACCTATCAACATAAAAATTCGGGAGACCGCCGCACGGGGGGGGGGGGAAAGAAAAGAAAAGGTTGAAACATATTTTTTTTTTAGTTTGACAAGGAATTTTGTAGGAGGCACACTGCGCGAATCACACTGTCTTTGCAGTTGTTTTGGAGTAATCTGCTGGTGGTGCCTTGCCCTTCACCGGCACGAGCATGGTTCTAATGCTTTTGTGAAGCGATGTGTATCCTGATGTCAAGCTTGCCGCCGTGCGAAACGCTCACACATCACAGGCGCACATGGTACAGAATCCATACTTGTCAGCTTTCCGCGAGCGACAAAGCACGGAAACTCAGTCGCGTATGATCTCAGAAATACTTGCAAGTATTCTTTTTGGCTTTTGAAAGTGCCATCGATCGTGCCAACAGATCAGTGGTTCCAACCAAACTCGGGGAAACACGAAGAGTAGTTCGGCGTTCCGCACCTCACTCGACGACCTGACAAAGCCAACTGAAGCCTAGCGCACCCATGGTCATATAAGCCGTGTCCCAAATGCACTCTAACTTCAGGAGTAGAGGTTTCGTACCTTGGCGTTTGAAAATCTACCCTCGTTTTACGCTACTGCTCTTAGTTGTCAAGTGGTAACCCGCCTGAGTAACCTAAACCTACTCTCGAGTAACTCGCAATGACACACGCGTAACAATTATAACAATAAAACGTCATTAAAAAAAAAAAACTACGGCGAATACTTTTTGGGAGATTTGAGGTCGCGTCCGTACAATCAGGAGATGTGATCACAATTCGGGAGGCTCCCGGACGATTCGGGAGAGTTGGCAGGAATGCAAGTAGCATGGCGGAGGCACCATTTCCGGAATGTGCGCGCCTGCGCAGTTCGCTTGGTGACATTGGTCCATTGTGAGCACGTCTGTGAATCGTGGTGTGCAGTCGTGTATCGATAGCTTCTTCGGCAAGCAGCGAACCCTTGCTGCAAAACATTATTTTGTTGCTTTTGTTTTGTATCCAGATATAGAGGAAAAACGGGTAAAACGAACGGATTTCCATTTCTCGACGTGTTCGTTATAAGCAGACTACACTGCATGGGCAAAACGGCTGGGAGTGCCTTGCCTTGGAGCTTGCGCTTGAGCTCCTCCACGCAGCTGTGCGCCGTCAGCTGGTCAGCCGAGAGCACGCTGTCGCAGCCCAGCTCGCACGCCACCTCCCGGCGGGGGCACGTCTTCACGTGGTCCTCCAGGTCGCGGCGCGGGCAGCGGTGCTCGCACGCTTCGTGCGGGCACGGCGCCTCGCCAAACTCGCACGCGTTCATGTGTGCCACGTAGTTCTCCACGGCCACCCGGGCCCCGCAGCCGGGGCTGCGGCACTTCACCTGCAGCCAGAGGAACGGCAACGTGTTTTATTCCAAACTCTTTGCGCGTAGGGTAACACTGTGTGTGTGGGCCAAATAAATTAAATGAATGTGTCTCGAAATAAGTTTTCTTTGAAAAAAACAAAATATTTAAATGCTTACGCCGCGAGACGCAATTTAGGTGAAAGTAGCCCCGTACAGTTGCGTTTTTGTAAGCACCCCTTCTCGCCTCTCATTAGCCAAACAAATAAGTTATGCGTGAAATATTAGCTGTAAAACTAACTGTGCTATGATAGTTTTCTATTCTACATATTTTTATGTTTAAGAAGCAGGCAACCCATATAGTCATTATTGTTTGCAAAGATATCATGAGACTGACACAATTGCTTCGATTTAAAACCATAACAGACAAAGCTGCCGACATTTGCAAGTAGTTGGATACACCGCATAGCTCGTCGAGTTAATCTACCGGCCTCGATCGAGAAAATAAAACCCAGTATTTTGGCCCGTGTAAATAAATTACACTAGGCAGAGAGCGGAAAATCTATCGAAATGTGATGCTAGCGGTGGGGATAGGACGCGAAGAAAAACGACATTTCTCTAAGAGTCGATGTGCGTTTAAGCCTAATTTCGTCAAAACAAGAAATGAGTCTGTGGCTGCCTGTGGCACTTATTTCAGTGAAACAAACTTTCCAGCAAGGAAGACATTGTTTTCTTTCTTGGTGATAAGTCTGTTCGACTGAAATAAATGCCATGAGTGCCCACAATGTCATTTCTTGCTTCGACAAAATTATTCTCGAGTGGATGTCGGCTCATAAAAAGACATTTTGTCTTTCACTTTTATCATTTGCTCCACAAAACGTTACGTGTTCTCAAACTGTTATATTCTATCCCCATTGTTAGTGTCACATTCTGATGAAGTTTCAGCTTTCTGCAATGTTCAGTTTAGTTATGCGGGCAAAAAGATAGGGTTTCATTTTCTCAATCGAACATGGTATTTTCGCGAGTGCAAGTCTCACATTCACCAAGATGTTCATGGAAAGACCTCCTCCATTGATGTAGTTTGCAGCAAACAGCCATTGCAAATATACTCGTTTAGGTAGGGTTGCGTGGGTACAGGTTTTTGTAGCTGACATGGCGTAGACCTACCGCCCTGCTTGAGCTGGCTCGAGTTGTTCATTTGCGCGTGTTTAAAATTAATAAGGTCGCCAATTCCCACAAACGTAGCCCCTCTGCTCCATGAAGGGCTACAAGTGTTGTGATCGCACCCATGGCTCCAGCACTCCTGCGATACTGACAGGTGTCAATTTGCAAGTCACCGTGCTCAGCACATTGACACCTGTCGGTATCTCAGTGAATGGCACCTATAGGCTCTTTTTTTATCTCTTTATTTATATAGATACCTACACTGCTCAGAGAGCAATATTGTAGGGGGTTACACGAATTTCTTCTTTTTCTTTCGTTCTTTTTCTTCATTGTGTATTGTAATGTGCATGAATGTGATTTGCTGCATTGTATTACCCACTTCCTGCAAAAGCCCTGTCTAGGGCTGAACGTATCAATAAAATAAATAAATAAATAACAAACGCGAGGAATTTCATTTCGCCCTTCTCGTAATTTTTGCAATACACCCGTCTTGAGCTCGGCTCTCGCCGTGCCTTTCACAGGTCTGTACAGCTTGCCGAACGAAGGAATCGAACTGCCCGGGAGGCAGGACGGGCGGCAGACGCACCTTGAGGCGGCTGACCATGTTCTGCACCAGGGGCAGGGCGGGCACGAGGGAGGAGGCCAGCACCCGCTTGCGGCACACGGGGCAGCTGCTGTTCTTGTGCAGCCACTCGTGGATGCAGCGCCGGCAGAAAACGTGCCGGCAACGGCACTCCACGGGCTCTTGCAGCACCGAGTGGCAGACCACGCAGATGAGCTCCTCGTCCGGCGCGGGGTCGTAGTCCTCCAGGGACAGGTCGGGGGCTGAGGGGCAGACGGGCACTGAGCGTGCGGGCTACTGTGCCCGAAAATACGATGTGTAGAAAGCGTCTCCGACCGGTGCGTGTGGCGTCCCATTCCGCCCGCGCGTGTTCCCGAAGCGGCAACGAATGACGTCGTGGAAGCCGGAGTGTCACGCTGTCGCCGGCCAAAGTCCTGGCAGTGCTACAGCAGCGGTGGCGGATGCGGCCCCTGGAAGCTTCGATATCCAAATGTTGGACTCCATGACGGTAGCGAAGCTAGCATTTGCTCTTACTTTTTGCCGGGACTACAAGCACCAGACGCCAGGATTGCAACATCCGACGTGACATGGCGGCCTCTGCGGCGTCTTTTGTTGGCACTTCAGGACCGCTTCGGACGTTTTAGCGGGAGAGGACGTTAAACGTGCCAGTTGGAAGACGCACCATAGTTAAGGGGAGACACTGCTCTTTGAGGCAAAATTTTACTAAGAAAACACATTTTTGAAAATGTGTTTTTTGAAGTTTGGCAAGCACTTATCATCTTGCCCTGAAAGGTTTTCGTTAAATAAGTCTCTCTAATCTTTAAGTATTGTCTTGGAAACAAAGTAAAATGGGTCTGTGGATTTTTTTAAAATATTATTTCGAAGTGAACTATTTTCACCCTACTATTTTATGGAAGCCATATCTCCACTTGCAGCTATCTAATTTTCATATCTTTTTTTTTTCTCTGCTAGTTGTATGCGTGACATATGAATAAGGGGTACAAATATATTAAATAGGCTGTTAGGCTTTTTGTGGGCGCCTTTTAGGCATCCTGCAAATAAATTACTTTGAAACTGGAAAGTTCAAAAGTGTCATAAGAAGTTTATAAATCATCCGGGAGCTTTAATTTATACCTTATTGGATTCAACATACCTCTTAGTTCACTGCTATAGTAGGTTACAAGTCAAGAAGGTAGCGGCAAATGCCCCTCAAAGGGAATCATATATCCCTCCGCCACCTCCCCATCCAATAGCGTCCCAACGTTTCCGTGACGTCGTGGCCAACGCGGGAGAGGGTTTTGCCTTGCTTTGAATATTTGCTTTATCTTTCGACCTTGACTTGGCGTTGTGGAAGCCGCGAGAGGGAGATTAGAAGTCGTTTTTGTTTCCGATGGAAACAAAAACGACTTTGGGGGATTAGCTTCCCCCTCCGTGGATACAAAGGCCACTTTCAGGGGCTCGGTTTCCTCTTCGACGAATACAAAGGTCGCTTTCTTAAAAAAAAAAAAGGGGGGGGGGGAGGGGGTCGGAGACAAGTTGGCATCACTCTGTAGCCAGTATCTATTCATGGAAGCGGAACAAGGGGCGTTTCCAGGGAACTATTCTCTCGACTGCGGATGGATTTCAAATGGTCGCATCACGATTATGGGAGGAGCTTCTCCTACCTTCTTGACTTGTAACCGACTATATATGTTTATTTTCTTATTTCAGTATTTCAATTTGTCTTAATCCTTTCCATAATCTTTGCAAATAAAATTTTCAATCTTAATAAACTAATTAGGTTACATCAAAACCAAGTGCATATTTGCAGTCAGATTGTAATGGCAAATAAGCTATGTAAATTCCATTTGAATTAAATCGCAAGTTATATAAGAAGGCTCTAGAAGCAGTGTTCCCCTTAAAGCGCGAGCGATCACAACCAACAGCTCAAAGCGGACTAATGCCCTCATTGGCATCGCTGTAGTCTGTAGCAGATAAAGAAAAGGAGGACAAGGTCCCCCCACAAAGCCCTCCACTTTTTACATTCTAGCAGAGCAAACACTGGAGAGAAGGCGAGAGGAGGTGTTCACATGAAAGAACCGGCGAAGCTCAAATTGCTACATGTAGTTTCAATCATCCTGGCTGACGCAACAATTTTCTCTCACTGTGTAGACACAACATTACAAGAGTGTGTTTTTCTATGTTTAATTGGCACTGAAAATACTGACCGATTTTCCCGAAGCTGTACGGGTAGACGGGGAGAGGAGGAGACGAGAGCGCGCCGAAACGTCGCAACACCGAGCTCTGGTTGGGATTATTAGTGGGTAGACTCAAGTCTAGCTGCTTTTGTTTCTCCTTACTCTTCAAACACTTTTCGAACAGTGAACGTCGGCGTGAGGCATTCGCGTTCAACAGTGAGCAGGGACAAAGGCTGCTCAACTTGCGCCATTCTTTTTTTGTGATTCAACAATTATGTATATTTGTAGGTGCAAGCTAACATAACCACTCCGTACAATTACTTAGCATGTCGTCCACTTGAATACCACCCAAAGAACAGAATCCACAAGGTGATGCCACCAAAACATCTACTAATCACCAATAGGCCCATAGACAAAAGCTAAACAACAAAGGGCGCAACCAGAGCCACTAATTAAGCAATGCCTATATTCGGTGACAGGTGAAGAACGAAGTGGAAGCTCCTCCCACCTCTTTCCACTTTAGTAGAGCGAACGCGGGAGAGGATGCGACCTCCTCTCTACCGTTCGCTCCGCCGAAGTGGAAAGAGGTGATAAGAGCTTCCACTTCGTTCTTCACCTGTCACCGAATATAGAGTGTTGGCACCCCAATTATCCCGTGGGTGCTGCCGTTACAGTGTCAGGAAGCTTGAACAATAACATTCTTCTCTGTTGAGGACCGTTTTTTTACATTTCTGGAGGACGGAAAGCACTTTCTGCTATTTTAATAAAAACTTCAGACAACTAACAACAATGATTTGGTGCACCAAGATGGCGGCTGCTCCTACCCAAAATCTGAACTCTGTTTCCCATTGGACTTGGTGTTAGGGTAACGCCGACCAGGTTTGACGGGAGGAAATTCGGCATCTCCTTCACCGGGGAAAGACAACAGGGGGGTGAAGTTTTTTTTTTTTTCCCCAGTCCCCCAAAGGTCAGCCTGGCGACATCCCACACTGCCTGGCGATACTTACAAAATGCAGAGAGGACGCAAATTGGCTTACGGGTACGAGGGGAAAAATCACACTTATGGTTTCTTGGCTAGGTGGTGCAAGCTACCATCCATTTTAAAAACAGTACAGCCATTAGCATCCATCCATCCATCCATCCGATGGCTGAAGTGCCGCCACTTCCAAGAGTAGCTAACGTTAATATATTACTTCAGTTGCGGGACACCTGCGAAGGGTGGTACCCTCCCTTACCCCCTTCAGTTCGCCTACAGTCGTTTGAAGCAGCATCTAGATTCTCAATTCAAAACTGTGTGATCCATAGATTGCAGTGAAATGCCATCTAGACACGGCACTTCGAAAGATACATGTTGCTGCAGTTACACAGCAGCCGTCCCCCGTCGTCGTCCCCCCGGCCCCCCTTCCAAAATGATGGCGCGTCCAACGGGAGGCAAGCCGCGGGGAAGAGGGGGTACTGCTCATGCAAGCAGTGTCTATGGGCAGTTCCGTAACTGAGCTGATCTAGTACCATTTGAGAGGCGCTTTCTTAGTGGCTCTAGGCTCTAAACAGAACTGTGCAGACAAGAATCAAAATGTTTATGTCCTTCGGTTTTCACTGATGTCCATCAGGCCCATTATTTTGTGTTGCAGTGAGTAAAAAGCAGTAGTAGTTCTGGTTGCTAACAAATACTTCCCATTTAAGTGATCATTTTTTTGCCTATGGTCCCTACTGGCCACGTGCACTTTCCTTTTTTTTTTATATTTTTGCCTGTTCATGTCCCAAACAAGTTTAAATGTATGTCTAGGGACTTGCAGCTCATATCAGTGATGCACTGATGTCATTTGAGGGTCTCTGTTCAGTTTTGAAACGGTAGAGAATAAATAAATACCCAATTAAGCCGCTAAACAACACGTTTTCGTTGTTTTTCTTTTTTGCTGCAAACGGCCCACAAAAGGAGCCCAAATTCACTATCACCTTTACACGCCGTTTGAAGGGAGCCAGACAGGCTACGGCAACGCGACCGAACTTGCGATTGCAGCGCAAAAGACAGCTTTCAGCCAACGTTGTTTCAGCCCTCCAATTATTGTCACACACGTTACATCCCTTGAAAAGAATTTGAAGTAGAAAAGACAAGGACTGCCACAAAGTGGCCAGGAGACGGCAGCTCCCGTACCAGAAGCGCTGGACGAGGATCTCCTCCGGGCCATTCTCCGAGGTCTTCCAGGGAATTAACCGTACGGTCGCCGCCGAAAGACAGCGGCGTCTCTCGAACACTTCAGCTTTGACCGCACAACAGGCACCAGATTCGAAGGCCGCAGCTGAACGCTAAACGGCTGGATTACCGTAAGCTATCCAGCTGAACTGGCTGAACTACCGCACGACCACAACCACGGACCACAGGTCCCACAGGTGACCACCAAACCACTGATCCCACTGATGGAGGCAATCAAGATGATCGAGTCAACTCCAGAGGCGACGGAGTAACCATTTCTTTGGCGGCACGGTCGGCACGGTGGGCACGGTGCATAGAGATCATACAGGCACGGTGGCACCAGTGGCGCCAAAACTTGATCTGTGATCGCGAGGTCGGGGATAAGCGTTACTGTAATTAGTTATAGGCTTATTACTATATTGGTAACTTATAGAAGTTAAAAGAGAGGAGAAGGTTACCTTTAGAAAATTCAGCACAAACGTTTAGAGAGGGTCGAGTGGTCGAGTAGCTGCCAAATGAGCCGAAGACGAAGCCACATAAAATCCAACATGGCGCGGCCCGTTCGCCCCGTTGGCTCCGTTCCTGCGTTGCGCGTTGCCGTTGCTGAGGCAATACCTACCTACATGCGGAAGCAGGCTTGAGGCAAGCCTTGGAGGTGGTTGTGTCCTGTTGTATCGTCAGCAAGTATTGCCATAGCATTGCCAAGTATTGCGATTGGGTAAAACACTGTTCAGCCGAGTCGTCCGGAATTTTGGAACCGCTCGTTCCGAGTGCGATACACTGAAATTCGCGCGCCTCCGCCGTGTGGTAAACTTGTCGCGGCGTTTGAGTTGGTGAACTTCGGTGCTACTGGGCTTCATCTATCCGCCCGACCGTTTGAGACTTTTGGGTAAGCGAACTCGCTGCTATTTCCATCTGACACGGGAGTCAGTATTTAGTATTCCTTCAGTCCTCTTGGCGTCGAGGACGAGGTTTTCGAGACACGGAGCTAACGACGACTGGGTTTTGCAAAAAGGATCATGCATGCGGAGCTGATCATGCATGCGGAGCAATCAGTTTCCATAGTGCGTTTAAAGGGGGTGACAAAGGAATTTTTGTAATTTCAGTAAATACCGCTTACAAATATTCCCTGACATGCACAACCAACGAAACGCACATTAGATTTTTTTTTTCTCCACGCAATGGCATTTGCTGAAATTTGACAAAAATGAGGAGTGTTCACCCTTTCAACTTGCAGCCAGAACAAATGGCCTTATGGCCTGAAGCCGATTATATGAAGCAATTGTTGATCATAGCCATGCGCTGGGGTTTGCAAAGCACATGGCATGTACTGAGTTTGCACACATTAGTGAGTTTAGGAATAGGGGGCCCCCAGCATTCTGGGAATGTAGCACCAAGCTCCCCGTGTGGTCGCCATTTTGGTCCGTGAAATAAGCAATTTTTCCTTGACCCCTCCGTTCTTGGTGAGCCGATCTAAATTCGCTGGTGACGGGTAGCTTTAGGGAGACATTTTTGTATACTGAGATTTTGCTATCCACACAGCGGCGAAACAAGCGTACATCTTCGTACCACCAGCGCATGCTGTGTTGGCGCTTTGAGGCACTGAAAAATAAGTTCACTGTTATGAAATATGCAAGAACAACAATATAATTGTAAAAGATCCGTGGAGATGGGCCTTATTGATAAGTTGATTGCATACAAAGTGCCAAAGACGCTTATATGCTCCATGGTACCATGGTACCTCTGGAAGCTCGGAAGATTTAAATAGACCGAAATGGCGATTTCCATGGCAACGTAGACAGATTAGCCAATCGCCGTGCCAGGTTTTGGTCGTCTATAGAGTTAGTATCCGTTTCTGTCCAGCTAGCAGGTAGGGAAGGCAATGACGCTACTTTCCCAGGATCCAGTGACTTTAGGTTTTCCAAGCAACTTGGTGTTTGGCATTGAGCTTGTGCAGAACTTCTCTTCACTTGCGCAGTGCGACGTCCCAAGCTGCTCGTGGGACCCAAAGCATCTGGGCCTTATATTCTAAAACCCTCTATCGTTGAGGTCTCATCATTGTAGTAATTGGACGCGAGCCAATACCTGCATGCATTTCGAGGCATCAATTGTAACGAGCCCAAGTCGAATGCCCACGAAATGCTTGTTTCCACTGCATGAGCTGCATTTAAATGTTGTCACCGCGGGGATTGCGAAGCTTAAGAACGAAAATGTGGGGATTGCACTGTTTACGACGCCAAGAATGCGATTCTCACCTCTTCGTCATCGAGTTTTGCGAAGAAGACACTGAAAGAAAACGCCTGCTTTTACCCCCAAGATTGTGCGGCTACAACAAAACTTCCTGGTCAGTGGCGTTGCGTGCGAGTATACTTGGGTCCCACCAGTGCCAGTAAGCTTGTGTACAGTGAGAAACGTTTCTAGCCAATATCGTTGCACTGCCCTTGGAAGAAATGGACGTCCCTCTGTCTTGCAGCTTGCCCTCCCTTCTGCAGGAGACGGGCCCGCGGCCCGACCGGAGCCCCCGATGACGTCTGCCCGCATGTCCGGCTTCTCTCCCGCTTTGGACTGGAGACCCCTCCTGTTCCGAGAGCCGGCCGTCGCACAGATGGCTTGCTCGCTGTGCGGGGTGCTGTCTCGGAGAGCCTACAGGCTGCCCTGTGCACACACACTCTGCTCCGAGTGCCACGAAGAGAGCGCTCGGGGAGGGAGCACCTGTCCCCTGGACAACACGTCCTTCAGCGGTGATGCCGTCCTCAGGCTCGATGTTCAGGATGGCTACGCCGGAGAACTCAAGGTGTGAACACTTCTGTTTGTTCCATAGTCAGAGGGGGTAAACGCAGGAGCAGAGCGCAGCGAATCATCGGCGCTGACATCGATGGCCGAGAGAAAGAGTGAGAAAGAAAGCGACAGAAAAGCGAAGAAAGAAAGCAGACAATAGGTCAGCCATGTTCTTTTTACCACCACGAGTTGAAGTTGCTCAAGTACGTGTCTACTTTATTCTTTTATTTTTTTTAATGCGTGACTTCTGTGTTTTTGTGCGAAATAAATCTAGAAAAACAGCAGATACAGACCGTGCAAGTGATGTTTTCCTGCCACTTTGTGTATGACAAAGCATCACCAGCAATATGGTCCCATCAAAACTACCGATAAATCTAGAAAAACAGCAGATACAGACCGTGCAAGTGATGCTTTCCTGCCACTTTGTGTATGACAAAGCGTCACCAGCAATGTGGTCCCATCAAAACCACCGACGTCCATGCCTATACCCCCGCCATTCCGAAGCGGCTGAAATGCGGGGGACCTTTGCCTTTAAATTCATGTCACATACTACCGGGTTCAAATGAAATCCGAACAGCGTAGCGCATAGCCATTGACACATGCCGTGCCTCCTGGAGGCCTCTGGAAACTGATAAAACAGTGGGGTGGAAAGTAGGGCGCTGCGAGGTTGTGTGTATTACTCTGAAATGTTTCACCCTCGCCCAGCAAAACCCAAGCTTCGACACTGCACCGGTGGTGAAAAAGTCAAAACTCAAATTGGACGTTTAGAGTTTATACAGCGTAAGGTCGGTCTGCCAGGATGGGGCGACACTGGTTTACACTGTAGATGAGCAATTTTGCCAGTGCAGTACGACTGCTAACCTCTGGTTTTTAACGTGCTCATGCAGTAGTGATACACGACTGCACGAGGTACGATGCTCATCCAGATTGAAGCAGGCAGGGTTGAGGCTCGAACCCAAGGTCTCTGGGTTCTGCAGCGCGAGCTTTCGCTCCACGTGCTCCGAGCCGGTGTGCGCTAGACCACTCGGCCATTGATCCCCCCGCGCCGGTGGTGAGCTGGAAGTTCCGTCAGCCACTTTCGTTGGCTCAGCATGAGCCACGCAAGGAAGCCCAACCCTCGCAACAGGAGCAGGCTGCTTGCGCGCACTCCTCGCATGTGCATCCGTGGAGCATGGTTGCAGCGTCAAATTCCCCTAACTTGCGCAGCTTCTTTTTTTTTTTTTCTTTGTTTTTTGGTTATCTTTGTAGTTCTTGTTTTTCGTGTGTGGCTTCACAATAAAGCATGATCCATGTCACAGTCATATCTTTAAATTCTGACCCGGCCGGTCTTTTTGTATTTGTAGCACTTCTATCAATTTGCCACGCATTGATGCTCAGCATTCCACCTCACCATTTGCAGGGCCGTGATGTTTCAGATGCGGCCGGTTTCCTTGCTTGTTCTCGACGGGGCGGGGAGTTTGGATGACCCCTCTACCCGTCTCGAATTTCGTCCACAGTAGTGTGTGCTTCCTTGTGGTCACACAGTTTGTTCTGTTGGCACCTGACCATTTTAAAGTTGCGAGTTGATGCAGTTGCACCTTCTTGTGTCGAGCTGTAGCTTTTGTTTAACTTCTTGTCCAGAAGGTGTATGAGTAGCCGGTTCCTGATCAGGTCTTCGCTTAGGTTACCGTAGTTCCAGGTGTTCGCCATGTTGTGGAAGTTTGTTATAAATGTCCCTTGTGTCGTGAGCTTCTTGTTGAACTTAGCCTTCTGGAGATGACGTTCGTGTTGGGGGTGAAACGGGCTTCGAGCCTAGTTTTCATTGAGTAGACTTTATGCTTGTCGCTTGTCAACCTCAGTGAAAGCAGCATGCCTTTGGCTTCTCTTCCCATTGGCATAGAGAAATGCATTTTCCTGGGTCACTTCGTATCATAGATAGAGTTCGTAGATGATTCGGTATAGGTCCCGTCGCGCAATCCACCTCCTCTCTGAAGTCGAGCTTCTCAGAGTTCCACGGCTAACGAATTGAAGAATGGAGTCAATCTCACTGTTGCCGGGCCATCTCCCGTTTGAGAAGTCCCAGGCTGGTTCAGCTTCATTAGAAACCTCTAAAAGGTCTCGTTGTCGATCACTTCGAAACTGCCACTATGTGGGATTCCTTAAAAACACCATATAAGACAGGCACGGATACGAACGAGTGTTTCTTAAAATGACATCTCTGCCCACTGCTCGTGTCTTCACGACTATCTACTCTCTCGTCTTCAATTCTAGTCACTGGACGCGACAACTTATATTGTTGCACGTTCCATTCTTTCGTTTTGAGATCGACAAACTATATCTGCAAAGGCCCTAACTTTGCTGAGTTAGATTTTTGCGAAAATAGCTCGCCCCTTTCGTCGTTTCTTTACAGAACTGTAACTGGGATGTGTGCTTGTTGTCTCTTTCCTCAAGGTGGCCTGCTGGAATGCCCCCAGTGGCTGCAACTATGTGGGCCCCACCGCCAGCCTACTGGAACACTTCCAGCAATGTGCCTTCCACGTCGTGTCTTGTCCTAGGTGCCATTCATCTGTGCTGAGAAGCTGTATTGTGGGACATTGCAAAGATGGCTGCAGCAGCGTCTCTCCCGCTGAACCCGTCGTCCTTGCCGAACCCACCACCGCCGCTGAACCCATCGCCCTTCCTGAACCCACCACCGACCTAGACGTCGCGGTTTACAGTGTTGTGGAAAACGCAAGCAAGAAGCTTAGCAAGGAAATGGGCAGGCTCTATGAGGAGTTCTGCTGCCTTCACACCAGCCTGAACCAGTGCCGCGAGGACATCAGGATTACTGCGAGAGACTCCAGGGACCAGCTGGAAGCTCGACTGGCGTTCCTCTCCGAGCAGCTCGCCGGGTTGAGCGCGCTCTCTGCCGAGAGCTCTGCCGCAACCGTTGACATGGGCAACGCGCTGAAAGCGCACGTGTCCTCTGAGTTGCGCATGCAGTGCGAAAGGCTGACGAGTATTGCGGGGAGCACGTCCCCAGAGGTGTCGACCACCGACGGGGGAATGGAGGTCTACTGGCGCATTGCGGACTGGGCAGCCTTGAAAGCAAAAGCGGAGCGTGACGGCACTGTGTCGGTCGAAAGCCCCGTTCAGAATGCATTTGGATACAGGGTGTCCCACTTCGTCACCTTCCGTAAGTCATCGCTGGGACTACATTGCTGGATGGCTCTCAGAATCCACCCGGGGGACGACGATTCGGTGCTCGAATGGCCCTTCAGAAAGGCTTTTGCGACGGGGGTCGTAAACCCCGCAGACAAAGCGAAGAGGCTTTTTTGCCGGAATAAGACCTGCTGTGGGATTGAGAAGCCAGGGATAAGGCACAGTACCTCCGGAGGATGCATTCTCTCAAAGGCAACGGATATGGAAATGGCAGGTGTCGTGAAGGACGACGCACTGTACCTGTTCTTTCAAATTGAATCGTAGCCGGTGTTTTACTGGGGATAATAAAGGAGGCATTGTCTCCTCCTGGCCGTAATAAACCCTTTCCGAAATTCAATGCCGTCCGGTGGCTCAAGTAGCAATTTAACTTTGCCGTACTAATGAATGTGTAGGTGGTAATTTTTATCGGGCACCATCAGTTCTGCGTGTCAACGGCGGACGAGAATGTGTTTTTTACCATTCAGTTTTTTGCAATCTCTTTTCGTGTTTTTTTGTGTCAGTGGTAACAACCGGTCAGAATTTAGCACCAACCCACATAGACGCCTCGATTAACTCGTATACGTCGGGGGGTTTTAGTGCCGATTGTTTGAAGCCAACAGATTGACTGGACCCGAGTAAGGAACGAATGGTTACGCAGACTTGGTATTATATTCCTGCGTCGCATCATACAAACGTCCTCGCGTCACCCGCTCAGGAGCATCTTCACCCTCATCACAGAAGGCCACCATTAGTAGGGCACATATACCATTCCTCGGATGATAATAGTGATCACAGTTGCCAGGCTGAATTTCGGAAAGGGTCTATTGTGTTTGCTCGCGAAAAATAAGAATGCTCAATTTAGAAGGACCAAAGTGTATAGTAATATTTCGTCAGCTTTTCTTTGGGTTGTTTTGTACTCTGAACCAGGTGAGACTCGGGAAAGTGGGTCAAAGACGACGCAGCATTTGTTATTTCAGGCTCATGCATGGGTGACTGGCTCCCTGAGCTGATGTTTACTTTGTAAAGAAAAGAAGCCTTTCTCTAGGGCACGCAAAGAGGTCACAGCCATAGCTGTTACTATTCTTAGTAACACATATTTTTATGCTTGTCTTTATTTACTCAATCCCGGACAATGCGGCCTTGTCAAACGCACTGTACAGAGGTCTATGTCCCTGCCTAATACTGAATTGAGACGGGTACCATTTAGAGTGGTGGGTTTCTTTACATCTGATCGTGTAGGGTAATGGAGTTGTAAAATAGATAAATGGGCTAGTTGGTACATCACTGGATGGAATGCGTCTCTGTTCCCTTCTTCGTCCTTGTTTATTCCGCGCTTTCCATGCAGTAATGGAGTTCTACTGCGAGGAATGTAGCAAGGCACCCGTTTTCTCGACTAGTGGCATTGTACGCTAGCCTCCGGTGATAAGTAGTGGCACATCTTCGAGACATGCCACTGGGAGGTTTGGAATCGTGAAGTTCTTGATGTCAGAGTGGGATGTTCCGGGCGAGATGTATACACTGGATAGGTTAGGATAAAGTTTATTTACAGAAGAAAACAATCAAAAACACATCCGGCCCGCTTAGGTGTATAACATTTGTATGCAGGGCAGCGATGACTCCTTTGGGGGTTTCTCGGTGGAGGCATCGCCACAACTGAATATGTGTAAGGGACGGTGCTCGAGACACAATGCATTCCCCACAAACTCGCTTCTTTACCCTCGGCCTCGGCACTGCGGGGAGCGCGGGCGTGCCCGCCACCTCTTGGCCGAGGGTGAACTACTCTGGTTGAGTGTGGTCACATAATTACATCACTAAGGTTTTTTTGTTGTTTTCTTTTCTTAAGCACAATGCTGATGCTGCAAATGCAGCTGGGAATTTCCTGTAACAGCTATTGCTGTAAAACAAAATAGGTGAACAATAAAGAAAAAGATGGCGTTTTATTTGCTGTTTTGTCTAGTCGATTTATCTTGAAATTCTTAGTTTCACGTCTATCAAATGGAACAACCTCAGACTAGATTCAGATGATGGTGTTTCCTATCTATGACATGCTTGTGCTGCTAGCTAACAAATGCAAAGTGTACCAAGCTGCTGAACATGTTACCAAATGGACAAGTATTCCTGAAGGCCTCCTCCAGATGCGAGGTTTTTAATCTTTCCACCTAAAGACGTGGTGGCTTATTTCATTGCGCATCCGAAGGTACTGGAAAGTGACAGTGTTCCACTTCCCACGCAATAAAAAAAGAAAGAAAAAAATACCTCCAACTGGCGCAGTGGTAAACTGTTTCTGTGCCTAGCAAAATGCCCTTGAGGAGCCGTCGGTATGGGCCTCCTGCGTTGCCCAGGGGGTGCTGCGAAAAGGGACTTGTTCGGCCTTGTTTTGGGTGTACAAACTTGAGCGTCTCAAACTGTCAGGCATGCAGAAGTGTGCCTGCTCTGGTGCGGAGCGCGAGATCACGATGAAAATATAAAGAAACAACAAAAATCCGAACGCCGTCAAAGCTAAGACGCTAAGAGCGCGAGCCATGAGATGCCGTTTCACGCGTTCCAAAGTAGACATGGCAAAGGAAACGAAAAATGAAAGCGTCGCGACACAGGTGTTTCGACGTCACCGCCCAGTGATAATAGACGCGTACACTAGCGGTGGCGTCATGAATTTGGCACTTTTGATTGTCTTCCGGCGTTGAGTCTGGCCGATTTTGGCGTCCAAAGGTGTTTTTCGTTCTTCAGCACCAGGCAGAACTAAAAACCTCGACCAACGTGCCATAAGTAGCGCGAGGCTCGATCAGGTGAGCTTGTACTACCCAAAACGAGGGCGCTGCAGTTTGTTCAAAGCCAGAGCCGTATATTAGGAGAGTTTGGACAATAGGCGGAGCAAAGGCCGCCGCCAGCGCCGAAGATTCCCCCGCGCTTAGAGCGTAAACTAAATTTGTGACACAGCGTCGACCAATCAGGAGACCTCTACTCCCATCTCACAAATGTCTGCAGTGAAGACAAAGGCACAGGCGCGTGAGCCTAGCTCAGCGAAACGCTTTGTTTGCACGAGACCTCGTGCATAGGAGGCACTTTCCAAAGCCACGCGCTCGTGCCCACGCCTTTGTCTGCACTGCTAGAACAGCGTCCTGAGACTGGCTGAAAGAAAGCAGTGCAAAGGGTGGGGTGCGCGAGCGTCTTGAGACGCGGAGTCCGCTCGGCACGGCTCAAATTATACTTCGTTTCACTTTATCTGCGAGCGAAGCCAAAGCTATGAGGCGCGAGACCAGCGCTTTTTGCATTTCTCCCCAGCTCGCGCGCTCGAGCAAAGCCTGAACGCACGGAGCTTCCGTGCTCGCGCTTCCAGTTTTGCCTTCGCTCGCACATAAGGTGAAACGAAGTATAGTCGTGTCACAAATTTAAAGCACACGACCACCGCTAGGGGCTGTTTCGCGGCCTGTGGTTGGCCCCGAGATGCTCGCCTATTCAAACCAATGTATGGCCAAACTCTCTCAATAAACGGCTCTGTTCAAAGCTTCAGCGCAGGAGGCCTATGGTGCCTGGAACGCGTCTCCGACTGGTGTGTTTACCGCGTCCAAAAAAGTGGTCCCTCAATTTCCGCCTGATGACGTCGGAGAAGTGTCATGCTGTCGCCGGTCGCGATCCTGGCGGCGTCCCAACAGTTGTGGTGTGTGCGGAAGACGCCTGTTCTGCTGCAGGTCGCTCTCCAATGTGGCAGTCCACGAAAGGTACAGCAGCCGGAAGTTGGGACGCCTGGGACGACAGCGACACTCGCGTTCGCTCGTGCTTTTCACCAGCATTTCTACGGCCAACCGCCAGGATCGCGACAGGCAACAGCATGACACTCCGGCTTCTGTGACGTCATTTGTTGCCACTTGGGGACCGCTTTTTATGTATGGGCGGGACAGGACGCTAAACACACCAGTCGGAGACGCGATCCAGGCACCCTAGCGCGCTCCATCTCTGGTTCTCCGGCGCGCGTTCGAGAAAACAGCGCGGCGCGCTGGCCGGGCCCGAGGGTCAGGTTTCCTCCCTCCATGCGCAGTCGGCGCAGTCGCCTTCAGGCGGATAATAAAACCGCAGAACCGTTTTGTACAAACACTGGGTCAGACGTTTTTTTCATTCGCGCCCTCAAAATCGCGGAACACAGCCAATCGAAGGCAGTTGGTAACCATGTGTGGGACCCCGAAGGTTTGCCCATGCTCCGCCGCTTGCGGCAGCCAGAATGCATGGGAAAATGGCGGACCTTTTCCTCTTGAGTTAGTATGTGTGATCCAACCGTTGGTGTGATCTCTATGGTCGGCACGGTGGCACCCAGTGTTGCCAGACGGAGAAAAAAAATGTCAGTAGATTGATCTCCAAAAAGTCAGTAGATTTGCACAAAAATCAGTAGATTCTACGAAATCTGTGTTTTGCCATGTTTTGCCATCTCCATTAAACCATTTTTCGAAGAAATACTATAGAGCAACAAATAACATGGTTATAAACACAAATAAAATATGAAAAAACAAGACCAGTTCTCGAGTAATTCTTTATGAAAAACAAAGTAAAATGGCACCGTGAATAAATATATATATATACATATATATATTTTTTTATCAGCATTGATTGGTGTTGCGATTTCGAGGAGTATTCGTTGAAATCGAGACTGAGCCACTTTTGGGATCAACAGATGAGGGCGACAGTGGGACATCCACCTGTCGCTATTATTGAAACGAAACCAAAACAAGACGTTCCAGCAAGTGCGCGTGTGCATGTCCATTTTATGTCTTCTGCAAGCTGCCAGCTTTCCTTACTGGGCTGTGGAAGGTTTCTGACGCAACGCTGTCGGTGCGGAGCACTGTCGAGGCTACGCGTCGACTGCTACGGGCTTATTTCTTTTTTGCCTGACTCAAAACTTGCGTTCGAACGTGGAGAAACTTAATTCGTTAGCTTTTTAAGCCACCGAGGAATAACATTATATTATTTTCTGCCAAGCCTGCCAAATAAAAGTTAAGAACCGAAATTTGGATGTCGATCCCATGGATTCCGCCGGGTGAATGAATGAAAATGGCGGCCCTCCCCTCTCAACTGGGAGCAGCCGAGAGTTCACGCGCATGCGCTCACGCCTCTCGCTCTGCGCCGCAGGCTGATTGGCTCACTCGGGAGGGAGACGTTACGGCGGCGAGATCATAGACTGGCCAAACTCTCCCCATATATGGCTCTGGCCCGGATGTCACCGTCGAACCCAACGTTGGTCGAACCTGCTCTGAGTGAATAGATATGAATATACGGTTAAGCCGCTCGAATAGGCTGGGTTTCTGGGCCGTCTGGCCAGTGCTTCGTTTTTAATTCTGGGAGAATACGAGCTTCCCTTTGATGGCCGACCCTGGGAACTGAAGGAGCCAAATAATAAATTTTTAATATGTTTACTAAAAAAAAGTCAGTAGATTTTCTTATTTTTCAGTGAATCAGTAGACCCAGCACGAAATCAGTAGATCTACTGATAAATCAGTAGACCTGGCAACACTGGTGGCACCAGTGGCGCCAAAACTTGATCCGTGATCGGGAGGTCACGGATCGGGAGATCACGGATCTTCGGGCAACAATGCCCGAAGAATGGAAGCTGTCGTGGGTCACGCCGATCCCAAAGGCTGGCAAGGCTCCCGACAAACCTCAAAACACGAGACCAATATCGCTCACGTCTGTCCTATGCAAGTTGGTCGAAAGGATGATGCTGATGAGAATCGACTGGCTAGCAGATCAGCTCAACATCTACCACCCTGCCCAAACTGGGTTTAGGAAAAATCTTGGAACGCATCACAGCCTGCTGCTTATCAGGGAAGGCATCTTAAAACACAATCCAAAACACCCCCAGACGAAGATGCTAGTGACAGTAGATATTAAAAAGGCGTTAGACTCGCTACCCCACATCACGATAATCAGAACCCTAAAAGACCAAGGCATTGTTGGAAGACCGCTAAACTTAGTAAAACCCTTCCTTCAGGGTAGGAAATACAAGATCAAGGCAGGAACCAATGAGAGTAACACCAAGGAAAACAGAACAGGGGTACCGCAAGGTTCGGTACTATCGCCAGCTCTCTTAACTTAGCTATGGCTCCCTTGCATGGGAGCTTGGAATTAAACTTTTTTTACAATATATGCTGATGACGTCACCATCTGGACCCTCACAGGAACAAATGCAGAACAAATGGAAACATTGCAGCGAGGACTAGCCACAATCGAGGAATTCCTCAAAGAAGCCGGCCTGAAACCCTCTGCGGAGAAGACCAAATTCATGGTGTTCGGCCACGGCTGGGAAGATGTTACACCAGACCTCACCTTCGATGGAGACAAGATTAATAAAACCGAAGAACACACAATTCTTGGAATTCACCTGAACCTTAACCTCACAACGTGGCCTTAACCCCACAACGTGGATCAGAAAGATTACGAGCACGTGGAAACAAGGGCTATCGATAATTAGAAGAGTAGCAAGCAAGCTCGGAGGAATCGGAGAGCGTATTGCCCGAACCATCGTACAAGCGGCACTCATATCTAAGGTGTTGTATGGGTTGCGGTTCTACAGGCTATACCTACACATCCAACACCTCATGTGGGAGTGCAAACACCACGATGAGGCAAGACACGCAACACTCGAACAACTCAAACCACAAGACCGACCTCCCACGCTTAAAGATTGGCTCAACCCGGTCGGGGAGACTGCGAGGCAGTGTCCTCACCTACCTAGAGAAGACCGGCCTGGTAGACGACATATAATCTGATATAACTATATAGATTCTACCTTGACAGCCCCCATCCCCTGCCCCCTCTGGCCCTACCGGCTCTGGCCCTCACACAGCGGAAAGACGCGCGTCGTGGGGTGATTTTTTTGCTTATTTTTGTATTGAAAAAGTCGCGCGCCGAGGAGAACGACGCAGGGAGACGACGCCTCGGAACCCAATTTTTCCCTCGACGCGAGCGCTTGAGCCAATCAGCGAGCGTCCGGACGTGACGTGTCGCCCTTTTCCGGTTAGGACATGTTTTCTAGTGATGGACCGAATCTGCCGAACTTCAGATTCGGCAAAGTTCGGCAAATGCCGAACTTTTGCAGGAAAGTTCGGCAAAGATTCGGCAAAAATTCGGCAAATGTCTGCGCACGCGCGAGAACGCGACGGAGCCATGGATTGCAAATGGACGCCGTGCAGTCGTTCGGTTACCATCGTGCAGTGTAGTACAACCAGCGGTTACGGCGCGGTGTGGAGTAGGCAACACGGTAACAGTGCGTTTGTGAGCGAGTGTGGTTCTCTTCAATATTTTCTGCCTCAAGAAGATGGAATTTACGCAGTCAACTGCGCAAGTGACAAATGATGCGGTGCATTCTGAAACATTGGCCGACAATTACTTTAAAGCACTCCTCGCAATTATAACAATTCTGTTTTCGGCTCAGGAGTAGTGTGTTCCAAAACAAAGTAATATTGCTTTTTCAATTAGTGTTATTTCGCGATTTTCATGTATCTGCATAAAACTAAACACAGAACTATAATGCTCGACGTTGCACATCCGACATTCACTCTCCCTATCTTCCGAAACGTTCGTGTGTGTCCTAACACCAGAAACAGGCATTTTAAAGGTTAAAAACGAGACGTTGCGAATATGGGAAGCACACTTTCATGCAAAGCTGACGTCAAGTGACTCAAATCGAAGAACATGCATATTTACAATATTATTATTCTCTCTTCTGGTCAAGGCTCAGCAACCGTTGCATTCGGTTTCGCGCACAAAACGGTGACTCCCAGAGAAAGCAAGAACGCAGCGTTATTGCCTTCATTTTAGCAATGTACCAGTACACACACATGCAGGCTTGCGCTGATGATGCCTCAAAACCGAAACTCTCGTAGCGTGATTCGTGACTGCGCCACGCTCGCTTCTACCCAACCTCGTTGTCACGCCACTTCTGCAAGGAGTCACTAAAATTGTCAGTAAACACACAAAAACGACACCGATACAATTATCTTGTAGAATATCACCTTATTTAGTAATAACTATGTCAATATGCATTACATGTTGCATTTAAGTTAAGAAAAAAGAAACATAAAACCTTTTTTTCGCCAGAAAAAAAACGAAATATCAACGAGTCTGGTAACAATGTATTTTTGCCGAATCTTTGCCGAATCTTTAGAAAAGTTCGGCAAAAGTTCGGCTTTGCCGAATCCCAAGATTCGGCGCCGAACTTTCGATTCGGCAAAAGTTCGGCCCATCACTATTTTCGCTGTTTTTATTTTCGAGCCACAATGAAGGCGAAAAGCCAGAGGGTTCGAGGAGACATGCAGTCGCCAAACGTGGCTGGAAGCATTTCTGCGTGGAAAGAAGCAAGCAGATTGAAACATCTGACTGTGAGCAGTGTTTTATGTGCGTGTACGACGCCGTGAAACTACTCTTCATCGTTCGCGCGAAAGCTGCCACCGAAGTTTGCGGCATGTTCCGATCTCCGACTGTGCGGGAGCGATCACTCCCAATGTGTTGTGTAGTCTTTGTGTGCACCCACCGCTACGGAATACCACAGTTCTCCATCGAAAACACTCTCGCACAAGCTGCGTGTAGTGTTAAAGGTACGGACGCGAAGACTCTGGGACGCGCCGGCGTAGCACCGTGCTTTGTTTGCACAAAAACGCGGCAAAAGAGCACCTTCAGAAGCTGCCCGTTCGAGTCCGCGCCTTTCGCCAATGCTGCATATAACCGGAGTGTAAACGTATATGTAATCATTGCCGTTGTCCATTCAGTGAAGACAGTTGTCTCCCACCGCATATGCAATCGCGAAGGCAAGGCAGCAACAGTCGTGCGAAGCAGACGAATAAAAAATTCCGTGTTTTCTCGACAAACGCGAGATTACCCGAGAAGACGCCGCCGTCGGGTGGCCCGGTGCTGAATGCATCGTCTTTTTCGACGCCGGCGTCGACGTCGACCGCAACGCGCGTTTTTTGCTCAGTGTGAATGCGCCTTGACTGCCAGTTGTATCTTTGCCCAATAAACGTTTCTCATACATACATACAGGTCGGGGGGCGTTGAGGATAAGCGTTACTGTAATTAGTTATAGGCTCATTATATATTGGTAACCTATAGAAGTTAAAAGATATGAGAAAGTTACCTTTAGAAAATTCAGCACAAATGTTAGGGTCGAGTAGCACAAATGTTAGGGTCGAGACGAAGCCACATAAAATCCAACATGGCGCCGCCCGTTCGCTCCGTTGGCCCCGTTGGTAGGGTACCGGTGGCCCGTTCCTGCGTTGCAGTTGTTGGGGCAATATCTACCTACATGCGGAAGCAGCCTTGAGGCAAGCCTTGAAGCTTGGTCGGCTTGGTTGTGTCGTCAGCAAGTATTGCCGTAGCATTGCCAAGTATTACGATTGGGTAAAACACTGTTCAGCCCACAGTTGTTCAGCCGAGTCCGGAATTTTGGAACCGCTCGTTCCAAGAGCGATACACTGAAATTCGCGCGCGTCCGCCGTGTGGTAAACTTGTCGCGGTGTTTGAGTTGGTGAACTTAGGTGCCCGTGCCACTGGGCTTCATCTATCCGCCCCACCGTTTGCGACTCTTCGGTAAGCGAACTCGCTGCTATTTCCATCTGGCACGGGAGTCAGTATTACATTCTGGTGGCTCAGTCTTCCTTCAGTTCTCTTCCCTTGGCGTCTGTCACCTTTCGTACTCCTGTCTCGGGTTTGCTTCAAAACAGAGTGTCGAACCGAAATTTTAATCGGTTCGGGTTCGGGCTCACCGCTTTGGCTTCCGTTCCGGTTCAGTTCCAGGGAGCAAAAATAACGGTTCGAAAATAGTTGTTTAAAGGGATACTACAACGAAATTTCGGCGCTCATTTTCTGGTTTATATGTGTTTAAAAGAGCAGTATCACATGGAACGTACCAATATCTTGTTAAAAAAGTCTCGAAAAGGAATTTTAAAACGAATTATATGATTAGCAAAGAGCACCTGGTGGATGTCGCTAACGCCTCGCTTGTAATGCCCGTCTAGGAACCTTGACAGCTAGTGACAATGAGTGTCTCGCCTCCGGCCACGACGAGAGAAGAGGGGAAGGAGGAACTCCCTCTTCGCGAGAATGCCTTTTGTGTGTTGCAGTAGTCGCTATTGTCCCCCTACAAGATTATAGAAGATTAACCCGTCACTCAAAATTCGTACAAAAGCAGCCGCTTCGGTGGCTGGAACGACTGGGCCACCCTCTTGACGTCAGCCTCGCGGTAGCTTGGCTCGTCCCGAGACGAACTACGTCACGATTGCGTCGAATTTCACGTGCTCTAAGCTGGGCCTTCTCCGAGTGCTTGCCAGAGTGGGCCGTTTATAGCAAAAAATACAGCCACCAGGCTCAAAATACAAACGTGCGATTGTCATTTACGGATATTGTGGATAATATTCAACCTATTTCTGAACACGACGGAGATATTTCAAATTTCGTTGAAGTATCCCTTTAAAACATGTTTTCAATGTCTGGGAAGAAGACGACACGGAGGACGATCGCGTAGCTCGAGCATCTGGGGTCTCCTGCAGAAGCGACGGTCGCATCCTGCAGTGCGGCCTTAGATCCAACATGGCCGCCCTGGAAGCACCATTGCTGCACTCTGCTCCGCAAGGCGGGAGCATATACAGATACTCTGTTACTGTAATCCTTTACCGAGCGCCCCCAATGGCAAGCGAGGCGCCTCATCGGCGACAGCGTCTCCCTATATGGGCAGGTCAGGATTACACTATATAGGTCGGCAGCTAGTTTATCGAGGAGTTGCAATGCCGGAATTTCCAGAGGCGGATGAGGACGCAGTATTCTAGAAAAAAGAAAGTTGATAGGAGTGACTGGCAAAAGATTTATTTCAAGCAGCACTGCATTACTTGAAGAGTTGAGAAATTACATTGTTTTGCTGAACGGAAACGAGTGCGTAGCAAGACCGCAAACTAACAAGACAAAGTTAAAGAAAGTCTTACCGTGCGCCGCAAACACGCCGCACGCGCACACGTTGGTCCTGTCTCGTCGTAAACGTCGACTCGTCCTAGAAGACGACCCGGCCCCAGTCATCCGCCGTCCACAACGCGTGCTCAGTTGCAAAACGGAGCCTCGCCTCTTTGTTTCAATCTGTCAGCAAAGGCTTCTGCGCTGCCATGCCGCTAATCAAACCGGCGCTTCTCAACCTACGACGAACTGTGGCGTCTGAGGCGTCCAATCCCAGGTGCTCGCGGATTTCTCTTGCCGACAGAAAGGGGTCATCCACGGCAGCGGCTACAATGTAGTGGTCCTCGTCCTCAGTCGTCGCTCTTGGGGGAGGTCCTCGAGGTGCGTCACGAATTCTGCCTTCGTAACGGAAAGCTTGCACAATGCAGTTAACCATCTTAAGAGGCCTCTTTACAAGAGCCCCGATGACCCGCTGCGAGTGCCCGTTTTGGGCGAGCTCTACGATCTTCCGCCTGTCTGCGTCCGGAACTCTGGCCATGACGAGGTAACTGCAATAGTTCTGACAGCCGTGCAAGGACACACCTATTTATTAAGCACATCGGATCCATGGAAAGAATCACCATTCGTTGATTCTTACAGAATAAAGTATAAAAACAAAGATATCAATGAGCCCTTTTATCAAATAAAATTCATATCCGCATTGTATCAGTTTGGCTGATAATTCTGTCTACACGCGGTTTCTTCCACGCGACATACCGCGCGTAGCAAACGACGCGGCCGTAGCAGACGACGGGAGTAGCGGACGACGCACGATCGCTCTGATGACGCGATGCGCGCGATGAGAGTAAATCCAAGCCGTACCTGCAATGCGCATGCGCTGCAGTTGCGCGCCTGGCCGCCAGAGCGCACTGATAGTACCCGGAGCCACGCGCTCCTGTGTTCCCGCTAACTGTGATTAAGGTAGTACATCTTCGTATCACCACCATATGCTGTGTCAGTGCTTGGAGGCACTGCAAAATAATTTTACTGTTTTGAAATATGCAAGAACAACAATATAATTGTAAAAGATCCGCGGAGATGGGCATGATTGATAAGTTGATTGCATACACAGTGCCAAAGACGCTTATATTGGCGAGGGACGCTTTCAGTACGATAATGCTCCACGGTACGACTGGTTTAGAACGACCCTCTGGAAGCTTCGAAGATTTAGATAGACCAAAATGGCAATTTCCATGGCAACGTAGACAGATTAGCCAATCGCCTTGCAAGGTTTTGGTTGTCTGTATGTTAGTATCTGCTTGTGTCCAGCTAGCAGGTAGTGAAGAATCCAGTGACTTTAGATTCCCCAAGCAGCTTGGGGTTTGGCACTGAGCATGCCCAGAACTTCTTTGCGCTTGCGCAGTGCCACGTCCCAAGCTGCTCGTGGGACCCAAAGCATCTGGGCTTTCTATTCTAAAACCCTCTATCATTGAGGTCTCGTCATTGCAGTGATTGGACACGAGCCCACACCCGCACGCATATCAAGGCATCGGTTGTCACAAGCCCAGGTCAAATGCCTACAAAGTGCTCATTTTCACTGGATGAGCTGCATTTATATGTTGTCACCGCGGGGATTGCGAAGCTTGATGACGAAAACGTGGGGATTGCACTGTTTACGACACCAACAATGCGATTCTCACATCGTCGTCGTCAAGTTTCTCGAGGGAGAAACTGAAAGAAAACGCCCGCTTTGACCCCCGAAATTGTGCGGCTACGAAGAAGCTTCTTGGTCAGTGGCGTTGCGTGCGAGTATACTCGGGTGCCACCAGTGCCAGTAAACTTGTGTAAACTGAGAAACGTTTCTAGCCAATATTGTTGCACTGCCCCTCGAAGAAATGGACATCCCTCTGTCTTGCAGCTTGCCCTCCCTTCCGCAGGAGACGGGCCCGTGGCCCGACCGGCTGCCCCGATGACGTCTGCTCGCATGTCCGGCTTCTCTCCCGCTCTGGACTGGAGACCCCTCCTGTTCCGAGAGCCGACCGTCGCACAGATGGCTTGCTCGCTGTGCAAGGTGCTGTCTCGGAGATCCTACAGGCTGCCCTGTGCGCACACACTCTGCTCCGAGTGCCATGAAGAAAGCGCTTGGGGAGGGAGCACCTGTCCCCTGGACAACATGTCCTTCGGCGGTGATGCCGTCCTCCGGCTTGACATTCAGGATGGCTACACCGGAGAACTCAAGGTGTGAACATTTTTGTTTGTTCCATAGTAGGGGGTAAACGCAGGAGCAGAGCATGGAAAATCATAGGCGCCGACATTGATGGTCGAGAGAAAGAGTGAGAAAGAAAGTGACAGAAAAGCAAAGAAAGAAAGCAGATGATAGGTCAGCCATGTTCGTTTTATCACCACGAGTTGAAGTTGCTCGAGTGCGTGTCTAATTTATTAATTTTTTTTGATGCGTGACTCCTGTGTTTTTGGGCGAAATAAATCTAGAAAAACAGCAGATACAGACCATGGAAGTGATTTTTTCCAGAGCCTTCTATACTGGGAGAGTTTGGCGGTGGGGAGGGGCTTACGTCCGGCTGGATTTAGCCGATTGAGCTTTGCTTCGGGTCCACCATGTTGTGCCGCCGAGCGAGTGGGGCTTCGTTGACGCGCGCTGATGCTCGCAGACGTTTTGGCGCTCGCGTGTTTGTTAGTTTTACGAGAAGATTGAAAAAGATGCATTTATGATGCAGTGCTTTATCCGTGTAAGCGTGAGTAAAAATACCAATAAAACTCTAACCCAATAATGAACGGCGGCCGTTCATAGACGGTCGAAAACCGTGATATTTTTTAGCGTTCAGCGGCATCCTAAGTGTTTCAGAGCGACCAAATTGGTGCTTTGAACACTCAGTGAGAGTTTGTAGTACCTCGCGAGCTTTTTGTAGCGTTGTGGCACGCAAATTTGATGGATGCATTTCTGGGGGCGATCCCCTTTTTTAACAAGCGGGTGTGAATTTTTTTTTTTTAGTTTTTATGCAGGCAAACAATTTTGCGTGGCCCGAATCCAGTACTTATGATATCGCTGGACATAATTACAAAGTGTCTGAAGAAAATGGGGTGCTACAGTGCCGTGGACTGCTCGAACAGCGCAAGAAAAGGTTCTAAAATGTACCGATTCCCGCAAGGGAAGAAAACCGCCCGAGAAGCAAAATCTGGGAGGCCAGAATGAAGAGGGCTAACCGGAGGCCGACCTCGAGTTCTCGCCTCTGCGAGGTAAGTTTATTCCGTTTATAAGCTATACTTCACTTCACCTTATTTGCGAGCGCAGCCGAAGCCACAAGCCCAAGCATACAGCGTGAAGCATCGCCCCCACTGCACGAGCCTGCGTGCGAGTCAGGAACGTGCAAATCGTTGGGTTCGCGCTCCTATAGTTTTGACTTCGCTCGCAGCTAAGGTGAAACTTAGTACAGCTTATAAACGGAATAAACTTACTTCACAGAGGCGAGAACTCGAGGCCGGCTTCCAGTTAGCCCTCTTCATTCTGGCCTCCCAGATTTTGCTTCTCGGGCGGTTTTCTTTCCCTTGCGGGAATCGGTACATTTTAGAACCTTTTCTTGCGCTGTTCGAGCAGTTCACGGCACTGTAGCACCCCATTTTCTCCAGACGTATCGTCTGACGTGCTCAACAGCCATTTCCGTCCGCGTCTTTCGCTCTAGGCTGGCTCTATCGAGAGTTCTACGCTACGTGTCTGCTACGGGCAGCGAGTAGGCGCGAGACTGGAAGGCACATCATGGCGGAACAGAAGATCGGAGCGCCACGCGCGTAGTTGCCAGACTGCTCGGGCGTTGTTGCCAGACTGGCGGCTGTATCAATAGACCGCCGAACTCTCCCAGTATAAAAGGCTCTGATGTTTTCCTGCCACTTTGTGTATGACAAAGCGTCACCAGCAATATGGTCCCATTAAAACCACCGATGTCCATGCCTTTACCCCCGTCCATGCCTATACCCCCGCGATTCGGAAGCGGCTGAAATGCGGGGGACCTTTGCCTTTAGAGTTATGTCACATACTACCGGGTTCGAATGAAATCCGAACAGTGGAGCGCATGGCCGTTGACACATGCCGTGCCTCCTGGAGGCCTCTGGAAACTGATAAAACTGTGGGGAGGAGAGTAGGGCGCTGCAGGGGTATCTGTATTACTCCGATATGTTTCACCCTCACCTAGCAAAACCCAAGCTTCGACGCTGCGCCGGTGGTGAGCCAGAAGTTCTGTCAGCCACTTTCGTTGGCTCAGCACGAGCCACGCGAGGAAGCCCACCCTCGCAACAAGAGCAGACTGCTTGCGCGCACCTCGCATGCGCATCCGTGGAGCAGGTTGCAGCGTCATGTCCCCCTAACTTATGCAGCTTCTTTTTTTCCTTTTTTTTTGCTCTGTGGTTTTTTTTGGTTATTTTTGTGCATGAACACTATAGGACAAACTGTGCGACATTTGAGACGGTAGAACAAGAGGGCAGCCAGGACGGTTGCTGATGCCTAAGTGAAGTCAATAACTTGGCAAACTTTACATATCATCTCCCAGCACTTGCCCTGCGTCCCCTCTAGTTCTTGTGTTTCGTGTGTGGCGCTGGGATTTCCAAAATGCGGGTCCACCAGCTCCCGCGTTCACCGAACCTTTTAGCAAAATGCTGTAACGTTATCATTGACAAGCCACACTTTGCAAGCAGCCAGGTTCTCATTCAGTGCGCTGATCATCTCATGTGTCAGAAGTATGAAATAGAAGTTAAAGCAGTTTGTTTGTGCACTGAAGACCTGTTGAACTTTATTTATGTCAGTTATCAGAAACGTGCAAATGTCCTCGTGAAGGACCAAAAGCGCATTGCTCCTGAAAAATAGCGGAACAGCGCGGACAAAAAATGACATGTTTATTGCCATGGAGGATCTGTTCAAAACGAATAATGAATGAAAAGGGAACGCAAAGGCTGCAACCGCCAAAGACTGACACCTCAAACACAATGCATATTAAAAAAGAATAAGAAGAATGTGTGCAAGTAAGGAGAAAGCATGACGCTGCAGTCATGCTTCACGGACGCGCGCTCCTGGCTTGTGTGCAAGCAGCCTGCTCTTGCTTTGAGTGGCGAGATTCCTTGTGTGGCCCATGCTGAGCCAATGAAAGTGGCTGTGACAGAACCTCCAGCGCACTGCCGGTGCAGCTTCAAAGCTTGGGTGGTGCTGGAGGAGGTTCAAACACATCGGAGTAGGACGCACACCCTTGCAGCGCCCTACCCTCCACCCCGCAGTTTTCTCAGTTTCCAGAGGCCTCCAGGAGGTGCAGCACGTATCGACGGCTGCGGCGCTCCGCTGCTCGCATTTCATTCGAACCCGATAGTACCTTGAGCATAGTACTTTACTGACAATCCGAGACGAGCCTAGAAGGGAACAAGCGCTTTCTATCACGGTGTCTTTGCCCACTGCTCGCGTCCTCGTGACTATGTACTTCGTCGTCTTATGTTCTAGACACTGGATGCGACACTTTCCTTTATAAGAATCACTTTCTGTAATGAGTCGGAGGATTAGAAACCCTTCAACTTCCCATAACATAGGTACCATTGATTGAAGAGAATGCTAGTGGTTCCTTGTCTATTAGCACGCTGAGCTTGATGTTTTGTGGTGCACTTGGGGAGTGTACGGTCGTGTGATGTAGCACACCGTGTTCTGTTTCTATTGCATAGAATTATAGTTCATTAATCCTCTGTAACACCACAACCTTGTTTGCGGTACCCGACACGTCCAGACCGCTGATCTGGGTATCAGTCGGGCTCTATGTCTTGTGATGCTTGTTGTAGTGGCTTACCTCTTTGGTCTTTGCTATGGTATCTTGTTGCCGGTAACAAGCTTTGTGATCTCACTTGGGTTACAATGAAGGAACTGTAGACCTTAGTCATTGTCGCATCAGAAGCTCCGCAGGCAAATAACCCTCCTTCTTGGCGTAGACTTGTTAGCCAGAAGAGGTTGTGCAACAGAGCTGCTCGCTCCACTTTGCCATTGCCTTGGGGCCGGTAGGGACCCGACGCAACAGGCCGTATTCACCATTCATGAGCAAACTTTCCGAATTCACTGGCCCCATTCATGAGCGAACCCTCCGAATTCACTGGATCTGAACTGAGGCCCACCGTCAGAGCAAATGTCCTCTGGAATCCCAAATGAAAATATTGCGCTAAGCACTTTGCTTTGGGCACTCAAGTAGAGGTGTTTCAAGCAGTGGCTCTTCATCTGATCTTCATAACTTTTGACAAGCGAGGCACATGCTGACATAGTGATGAATTTGTTAGCATATGCATGACCACCAAACGGAGTCCCTTGCTTTAGCTCTACATCAAATGATGCACTGATGTCCACTTTGCAGGCGTTCAAGAATATCTTGTCGTAATACAGGTAAAGTGACGAGTCAGCTGTTAGTTTCGAAGCCGTGCTTTCATACCTCCTGGCTTCTGGTCGTTAGTTTGCAAGTGCGGTCCATTGACTTTCACAATAAAGCATGATCCTTGTCACGGTTATATCTTTGAATTCTGACCTGGCCCATCTTTTTGCATCTGTAGCACTTTATCAATTTGCCGTACATTGATCCTCAGCCTGCCACTGCACCTTTTTGCAGGGCCGCAATGTTTCAGATGCGGCCGGTTGCCTTGCTTGGCCTCGACGGGGCGGGGAGTTTAGACGTCCTCTATACCTGTCTCGAATTTCGTCCACAGCAGTGTGTGCTTCCTTGTGGTCACACAGTTTGTTCTGTTGACTTTTGACCATTCTAAAGTTGCGAGTTACTGCCGTTGCCCTTTGTAGTGTGAATCTTGTGTCGAGCTGTAGCTTGTTTAACTTCTTGTCTATAAGGCGTATAAGTGGCCAGTTCCTGATCAGGTCTTCGCTTAGGTTACCGTAGTTGCAGGTGTTTGCCATCTTGTGTAAGTTTATTATAAATGTCCCTTGTGTCATGAGCTTCTTGTTTTCTCTTGTTGAACTTAGCCTTCTGAAGATGACGTTTGTGTGAAACGGGCTTCGAGCCTCATTTTCATTGAGTAGACTTTATGCTTGTGGCTTGTCAACCTCAGTGAAAGCAGCATGCCTTTGGCTTCTCGTCCCATATAACGTGGAGCAATGCATTTTTTGGGTCATTTCGTCTCGTAGATAGAGTCCGGAGATGTAATCGGTGTTGGTCCCGTCGCGCAATCCGCCTCCTCTCTGAAGTCGAGCTTCTCAGGGAGTTCCACGGCTAACGAATTGATAACTGGAGTCAATCCTGCTGTTGCCGGGCCATCTCCGGTTCGAGGAGTCCCAGGCTGGTTCAGCGGTTCAGCTTCATTAGAAACCTCTAAAAATCTCGTTGTCAATCACTTTGAAACTGCCACTATGTGGCGTTCCGTGAAAGTATCATATAGGACAGGCGCGGATACGAACGAGTGTTCCTTAAAATGACATCTCTGCCCACTGCTCGTGTCTTCGCGACTATCTACTCTCTGGTCTTCATTTATAGTCACAGGACTCGAGTATATTGTTGCACGTTCCATTCTTCCCTTTTGAGATCGAGCAAACTAATCTGCAAACACCCTAACTCTGCTGAGTTAGGTTTTTGCAAAAATAGCTCGCCCCTTTCAGTCATTTCTTTACAGAACTGTAACTGGGATGCGTGCTTGTTGTTTCCTTCCTCAAGGTGGCCTGCTGGAATGCCCCCAGTGGCTGCAACTATGTGGGCCCCAGCGCCAGCCTACTGGAACACTTCCAGCAATGCGCCTTCCACGTCGTGTCTTGTCCTAGGTGCCATTCGTCGGTGCTGAGAAGCTGTATTGTGGGACATTGCAAAGATGGCTGCAGCAGTGTCTCCCCGCCGAACCCGCCACCGCCACCGAACACATCGCCCTTCCTGAACCCGCCACCGACCTAGACGTCGCGGTTTACGGTGTTGTGGAAAACGCAAGCAAGAAGCTTAGCAAGGAAATGGGCAGGCTCTATGAGGAGTTTTGCTGCCTTCACACCAGCCTGAACCAGTGCCGCGAGGACATCAGGATTACTGCGAGAGACTCCAGAGACCAGCTGGAAGCTCGACTGGCGTTCCTCTCCGAGCAGCTCGCGGGGTTGAGCGCGCTCTCTGCCGAGAGCTCCGCCGCAACCATTGACATGGGCAACGCGCTGAAAGCGCACGTGTCCTCTGAGTTGCGCATGCAGTGCGAAAGGCTGACGAGTATTGCGGGGACCACATCCCCAGAGGTGTCGACCACCGACGGGGGAATGGAGGTCTACTGGCGCATTGCGGACTGGGCAGCCTTTAAAGAAAAAGTGGAGCGTGACGATACTGTGTCGGTCGAAAGCCCCGTTCAGAATGCATTTGGATACAGGGTGTCCCACTTTGTCACCTTCCGTAAGTCATCGCTGGGAGTACATTGCTGGATGGCCCTCAGAATCTACCCGGGGGACGACGATTCGGTGCTCGAATGGCCTTGCAGAAAGGCTTTTGCGATAGGGGTCGTAAACCCTGCAGACAAAGCGAAGAGGCTTTTTGCCGGAATAAGACCTGCTGTGGGATTGAGAAGCCGGTGATAAGGCACAGTACTTCCGGAGGATGCATTCTTTTAAAGGCAAAGGATATGGAAGCGGCAGGTGTCGTGAAGGACGACGCACTGTACCTGTTCTTTCAAATTGAATCGTAGCCGGTGTTTTATATGGGATAATAAAGGAGGCATTGTCTCCTCCTGGCCGTAATAAACCCTTTCCGAAATTCAGTGCCGTCCGGTGGCTCAAGTAGCAATTTAACTTTGCCGTACTAATGAATGTGTAGTTTGTGGTAATTTTTATCGGGCACCATCAGTTTTGCTTGTCAACGGCAGACGAGAATGTGTTTTTTACCATTCAGTTTTTCGCAATCTCTTTTCGTGTTTTTTTTGTGTCAGTGGTAACAACCGGTCAGAATTAAGCACCAACCCACATAGACGCCCTGATTAACTCCTATACATCGGGGGTTTCAGTGCCGATTGTTTGAAGCCAACAGGTTGACTGGACTTGAGTAAGGAACGAATGGTTACGCAGACTTAGTATTCAATTCCTGCATCGCATCATACAAACGTCCTCGTGTCACCCGCTCAAGAGCATCTTCACCTTCATCACAGAAGGCCACCATTAGTAGGGCACATATACCATTCCTCAGATGATAATGGTGATCACAGTTGCCAGGCTGAATTTCGGAAAGGGTCTATTGTGTTTGCTCGCGAAAAAGTAAGGAAAGAATGCTCAAATTTAGGGACCAAAGTGTATGGTAATGTTTCGTCAGCTTTTCTTTGGGTTATTTTGTACTCTGAACCATATCGGACTTGGAAAAGTGGGTCGAAGACGAAGCAGCATTTGTTACTTCAGGCTCATGCATGGGTGACTGGCTCCCCGAGCTGATGTTTATTTTGTAAAGAAAAAAAGCCCTTCTCTAGAGCATGCAAAGAGGTGACAGCCATAGCTGTTACTATTCTTAGTAACACATATTTTTATGCATGCCTTTATTTACTCAATCCCAGACAGTACCGCCTTGTCTAATGCACTGTACAGGGGTCTATTTCCCTGCCTAATACTAAATTGAGACCGGTACCATTTTTAGTGTTGAGTTGCTTTACATCTGGTGGTGTAGGCCAGTGGTTCTCAACCATTGATGTTTTGGGACCCCTTGTGGATCGGCCGAGAGGATGGAGGAACCCTTTGTGGTGAGGGGAGAGAAAAGGTATAAATTAAATACAATAATGATTTAATAAATGAATTTAACTAAGGCATAATGTGAAGCAGACTTCTCTTATTGATATACACACAAAAAAACTCGCCCAAAAATAAAAAAATTCCTTCTCGATTTGAAAAAAAAATACAACTTTTATTGCCAGGCTTTACTGATGTGGCAGGGCTTCGCGGATCCCTAGAATGCCTTCGCGGACCCCCATTTGAGAACCACTGGTGTAGGCTACTGGAGTTGTGCTGTGAGGAATGTAGGAGGCACTCTTTTTCTCGACTAGTGACGGTGTACGCTAGCCTCCGGTGATAAGTAGTGACACATCTTCGAGACGTGCCACTGAGAGGTTTGGAATCTGGAAGTTCTTGATGTGAGAGTGGGATGTTCCGGGCAAGATGTATACACATGGTGGGACAGGATAAAGTTTATTTACGGAAGAAAACAATCAAAACGCATCCAGCCCGCTTAGGCTTAGAACGCTTGTATGCGGGGCAGGGCAGTGAATGCACTCGTCCCAATTGGAGCGGCGATGGCTCCTTTGGGGGTTTCTTGGTTGAGGCGTCAACACAACTGAACGTGTGCAAGGGACGGTGCTCAAGACACAATGCATTCCCCACGAACTCGCTTCTTTACCCCTTGGCACTGCAGGGAGCGTAAAGGCCTTAGGGGAGCGTGGGCGTGCCCGCCACCTCTTGGCCGAGGGGTGAACTACTCTGGTTGAGTGTGGTCACATAATTACATCACTAAGGTTTTTTTGTTGTTGTTTTCTTTTTTAAGCACAACGTTGAAGCTGCAAATGCGACTGAGAATTTCCTATAACAGCTATTGCTGTAAAACAAAATAGGTGAACAATAAAGAAAAAGATGGCGTTTTATTTGCTGTTTTGTCTAGTCGATTTATCCGGAAATTCTTAGTTCCACATCTATCAAATAGAACAGCCTCGGACTAGATTCAGACGATGGTGTTCCCTAGCTATGACATGTTTGCGCTGTTAGCTAACAAGTGCGAAGTGTACCAAGCTGCTGAGCCTGTTACCGAATGGACAAGTATTTTTGAAGGCCTCCTCCAGATGCGAGGTTTTTAATCTTTCTACCTAAAGACATGGTGGCTCATTTCATTGTGCATCCGAAGGCACTGAAAAGTGACAAAGTGTTCCACTTCCCACACAATAAAGAAAATATACCTCCAACCGGCGCAGTGGTAAAATGTTTTATGCCTAGCAAAACGTCCTTGAGGACCTGTCGGCGCACCACTCGTGGCGACCGCTTGGGGGCTGTACGTAGAAGCAACTCATCCAATCAGGACTTTGCTTCTACTGGCTCACATAGAGCACGGAGACAGCGTCAAATGGGGGCTTCCGGGACTGACTTACGCCACTGATGTGCTTCTGACGGTGGCATCAGTGTGCGATATGCAACAGCTGCTTGACATATGCACCAAGCAGAGGGCTACAGAGCTTGGTTCGAAATTTAACACCAGCAAATCGGCAGCTGTGGTATTTGCGGGACCACAGGAGACGACACTTGGCACTCTTTGACTCTGAGGGAACAATGTCCCAGTACTTCACTCGTACAAGTACTTGGGCATCACATTGTCGAACACCGAGGACTATTTGCAAATGCATCACACACACCTCTGCCAAGCATCCATCCGAGGAGGCAACATCCTCCGAAAACGCAACTTGTGGTGTTGTAACAGGTTTATTGTGTCTAGAGAACTGTGGAAGGCGGTAGTAGTACCAGGACTGACATTTGCCAATGCGGTGTTGTGTGTCCCACCAGATACGGGCCCATATGAAGCATCGGCAAAGAGAGGTTGGGTGTCAGGCTCTGGGCTGCCATGGGGCAGTGGCAAATGAGGCCGTCCAGAGTGACCTGGGCTCGTCCTCCTCCGAGGCTCGGGAGGCGACCAGCAATATAGCCTACGACGGACGCCTTTTCCATGTGGACAGCTGTTGTTGGGCCAAGAGACTTTTCACGCACTTAACTGCATGATTGCAAAACCTTTGGCAGAAGCGCCTCTATCGGCTCTAACGCAAGTACAGATTTTTTTTCTAACCCCGTGTAAGCATTGACGAGGGAAGAGTGGGAGTCGGAGGTCCGGAAAAAGTTGTGACCAAGAGGCCAAGCAGTGGCTCCAAGACGCCCAAACCAAGTCGCCCCTTCTCCTGGCTGAAGACATAGCTCTCTTTTTTTGTGCGACGTGAGGTTTTTGTCTGCTTCGCACGGCCGGGAAAACGAGGAAAAAAAGGAAAACGGTCATCGGGTGTAGTCACGTGACTTCCGCAACACACTCTTCCTTTATGTAACGCTGTAGCAAAATAATTGCTGCATTTGATATATGTGCACCTCCTGCACCGGTGCAGAAAAGCGGAGGGCAGTGTACTTCCGTTCGTCTCTCAATACACATACCGGAAGTAGACTGCCCTACACTTTTCTCTACCTCGTTCACTTTCTGTGGCTGTAGGTAGAGCACTATATAGCTCCTACGGAGCAGAGTAGCGCAATCCTTTGATCCGCGTGTTTTGCCGACAACATGGCCGACAGAGCAGCTCGGCGTGAGTCACGTGGTACTCAGGGTTCCAGGAGGCGGCCTGCCCTATGGGAGAATACATGGAGATCGACGCAACACGGCTAATTAAAAAATAAACGGCGAGTTCACACTTTTCAAAACTAGTCTGTCATGAAGTTGGTAAAGCACTAAACACTTTATCAAAGTTTTAATAATATCGGATGCGTGTGCAAATTTTGAGAAGGCAATTTCCAAGGCAATGGCGTTTGAAGCAGACGATTTTTGCACGCAGCGGAGATGGGCTCTTTGGGTTGGCCGGAGCGGGTCACGTGGACGCTGTGACGTCGCCGCGTCGTCTGCTGCTTGATGCCGCTCGTGCAACTTTTAAAAACAAATTACGTCCTTACTTGGCACACAACTAAGCGCAAATGATTCTAAAATTTTCCTTTATTATGTCAAAAACTATTTTCGTTCCGTACATCTCCCCAACATTGAAGAAAGAACGATTTTCTCACGTTCCCCATGCATTTCTGACCGGAGTTGGAACCTCCGGGCGTTCGCCGCTAGTCGCCGAGAGACGGCGTTCTAGATTGCGCTACTCTGCTCCGAAGGAGCTATATAGTGCTCTAGCTGTAGGCATTTACTTTAGAAACGTAACTACTGCTGAGGCCAGCACGTGCGGAGAAGAGGAACAAGAGGGACAAACACAAATTTCAAAACACAGCTAGGTGACTGTGCGCGACCGAAAAAATCCGCCTGGTCTGGGTATCGAACCCGGGACCTCTCCATTATCCCTGGAGAAGGGGAACAAGAGGGACAAAGGACAAACACAAATCTCCAAACACAGCTAGGTGACTGGTGCGCGACCGAAAAATCTGCCTGGTCCGGGTATAGAACCCGGGATCTCTCCAACTGTAATAGAGAGGTCCCGGATTCGATACCCGGACCCGGACCAGGCGGATTTTTTCGGTCGCGCACCAGTCACCTAGCTCTGCTAGCTGTGTTTGGAGATTTGTGTTTGCCCTTTGTCCCTCTTGTTCCCCTTCTCCAGGGATTATTTTCGTCACCAATCCCTGCTTGATGCTTGAGTAATTAGCAAGAGAAAAAGAAAAAAACGAATTTTTGAGTCTTGGGTTTTTGCATTATTGTAGGAGGTGTCGGTTCTTTTCAACCGTGCTTGTGAAGCTGAATTCTGAAAAACAAATTTCTGTCGCATAACAAACAAGAATACCCCAAACCGAAACAAAACCTTGTAGATTTCCTCGCTATGGCCGATATGGTCTTGAAGCGGCTTCATTAGGAGACAATCCAATCCAGCGATGGCGTTTCAAAATGGATTGTGTTTGTGCCTGGCTCTTGTATCACCAAACTTTGCGTTGTTGGTAAGCCAAAAATCTCCAGAAACTGTGGGTAACGCTTTCTAAGCTGGTCTATTGAATGCGTTTGTTGCTGCCTGTAATCTAGCTTTTCTCTGTGTCGACGCAGAGTCGTCAAAGTGCCCGTGCGATGTGTCTCGAGAGTTTTGCGGCTGAGCAGCTCGATCAGAAATCTCTGAAAAATAACGTGAGCTCATAAAGATGCCAGTTAAGTTCGTGACGGAGTGCATTCCGCCTTTGGGACGCCACCGTTTTTCCTGTTTCACGGCGTACGCACATAAAGACCGCATGTTTTCATTTCCAACGAGATCCTTTCGAGCCAGTTTGTTAACGCTGCAAGAGCTGTTTGACATGGATGTTATGTCGGTTGCTTCCGTGGGGAAAGTATTTAATTGGATTGCTAATTACTCGACTTAAAAACTAACGAATGGTTCCTCAAAATTTAAGTATGAAGCTTCAGGTTACCTCACCGGGTTGCTACGTTTCTATTTCATAGTCCAGTAATTCATATGCGCTATTGACTTTATTAGACAGACCTATCTACTTGTGGTTTGTTATTTGACGTCCTTCCCTTGCAGGAAACCACATTCTTTCTTTTGCTATGCCTGCGTAGTAAAAATTTAAAAAAAAAAGTTTAAAACACTCTTTTTAAATTTTACCTTTCAATAAATATAGCTGAGTTGCCCTTTGAACAACAGTTACTGTAATGTAGTAACTTCAATAGTACTTATAAGATAAATCAGACTATTGTTCATGGGCACTCTAAGTTAAAGAAGTAATGAAACATTACAAAAATTACTTTTGGAAGAAATTGATTTCTAGTAAACCGATTACTAATGGTGCGTGCCATACATGCCTGCACATGCTCTGCGTCATCACTGCTGCAACCACAAGGGGCACCATCGTGGTGAGCTGGCGGCCATTTTCTCATTTCCTATTTTAGGAGTTTATTGCGGACATGGGAAGTAGTGCTATGTACAGATAAATAATAATGGGCACGAGCTTACACAAATAGAATGGTCGAAAATTGTTTCCAAGGATCGTACTATCAAGAACAGGTCAGTGTATGAACTCGGAGAAATCCAGCACGCCAATTAACTGAAGAACATTTTTGCTAATCCACCTTCTTTCGGATTCTCGGTTGGAGGACGTCTCGGTATGGTGCTGCGTGGGCGTGGCTCGACAGTGCGCTGGAACGTTCCTTTGAGCGAGGATGCTGGATCTTGTGGCCTAGATTCAGCTTCCGAGTCATTCCTTTTGTGCCCGCTGCGGCTTTCTCGTCTCCCCTATGTTCGTACAAAGAAGTTTCTCCCATCCCCTCTCCTCTCCACTGGCGTCTTTTCTTTCCTCGAGTCCTACCAAGGCAGTCCCCCGGCACGGGGTACCACTCTTGCCGAAAGAGGTGGATTAATCGAGCTTAACCGGTGATCAGGATGGTGGCAGCTTGTTCTATCCATACTGTGTGTACCGGGATAATAAGTATCTGTGGTGCCACACTCTCTGTCCCTGTATATCCTGCATACATCTCTTATGGATATTTCCTGGCCTCATCATAGGCTGATTTCTTAGAAAATCATACAGCGATTGATTGTTGGTGTTAATACTTCGGAGAAATATTAGTGCCTTCAGCCAGACATTTGATTTGATATGTCTTGTTGATATGGATATGTCCGAAGTGTCCATAATGTGGATTGTCCAAAATAGTGAGAAGTGCATTTATTTATCCAGTTTGCCCCCGAAAATTTTGTCATGTATCGGGGTATCCATACTAGTGGGGTCTTTATTAACGACACATGACTGTGATGCTCATCTGAGTTTTCAGGATTCGAGAGCTAAACTCTGTAGCCTATGGAAGACAATTAAAGCAAAGATGTATCAGAAACGTTTCTGTAGATTTATTCTGGTGTAATATCGAAGTTATGTTTACTACTCATTGATCCTGGCAGTAGTGCTGGTTATGAAGTGAAGAAAGATAGACTTACCAATGCATTGCTTATATGTGTAGAGTGCACTTGCTCTGGGGACTGGCAGGTATGCAAACCTTTCATGTACAGTTTGCATGCTTCGGTTTAACATATTGCATCGTCATCATGACTCTCCCCCTCTTCTTATGGTGTATAGTCTGTGTTGGTCGACAGTTACATTGTGTACTTGCTCTAAAAATCGTATTCTGTCTCTGGAAGAAGTAAAAAAGCGGTATTTAAATTCATATAATTACTTTCTTTGTTCTCTCTTTGCCACACACCATCAAACTCTGGAAATATCTTTCTGAAGCTGTTATTAGCATTTACAATCCCAAGCATTTTCACTTAGAGTGAAAAACCATTTTAACAGCTTATAGTACAAAATCCAGTGTTTGCTAATGATCGCAATTATTTAGGTTCTGCTTGGAAACATTTGAGCTATTGTGGAAGTTTTTTTTTTTAATGCCAAAGTGCTTGCTTAATACCTGTTTGTCTAGAAAGTTTGAATTCTATTAATATAGGTAGTATGTAATTTTGTGTTTATGGTAAGTTTATGTATTTGTGTAAAATAGGTGTTCTTATATTTTCATACATGTTTACTTTTTCATCTTTTTTGTGTGTGGGTGTTTATGTATTATCAAACCATACATTTCTTCCTCATATAATGCGAACAGGCCTTCGAGCTGTTGTAAATAAATAGGCAAATAAAATCATGAAGTATCTGCTGAAAGTATAGAGCTGGAATAAAAAATGTTACAATGTCGATGTGCGACACTGTTAGTGTGGACACGACATTGAGGCTTTTTTGCATTTCAGTTTGAGAGGGTTTTGGCGGCCATCAAAGTTTACCGCTTGGGTTAGTGCCCCTATTGACCACTTTCCACCACACCATACATTTGGAGACAGCCCTTTGACTTTGAGCAAAAGATATTGAAGTAGCGCGATTGCTTGTTTCCATTAAGCAGTGTAGCACAGTGTACGGATATGTGTCTGAAATGTTTTATAGTGATGCAGAATTAAAGCATCCACAGATTTTACCCAGGGTTATCTGACCTAGTTATGAGCGCTGTATTCCACGCCCCGGTTGCGAGTTGCGTGCCCTTTAAACTATGATCAGATTAATCGAAGTTGGAGCCTCGCATCCTTTCAGTGAGCTCGCCTACGCTACTTACTCGATATATCCAGTACCATTCTTTTCTTCATCAGATTGGGATAGGTGTCAGCAGAGCTGGATCATGGGTGCATCAAGACATACCAGGGTGCTCTTGTCCAGCTCCAAGAGTAACTGTGCACCCAAGAAAAGTTGATTATGCACGCATGATGTTGTTGCTGTCACCTCTGTGTACTATGTGGCACCATTGCCTGAATACAAAATTGCCGCTCATTTGCACCGGAAAGATCGGTGTCGGGGTCAGCGAACTGTGCCACGTAACTTTACGCTGCACTAGTCGTATTCCAGCATACCAATGGCACTGACAATAGAATTTTATCTGTACGCGTAGCTTGTGAGTCTTGCAATGCTGCTATTAGCTGCCCTTTTTGTGATGTCTTTCGGTGCTGTGGAGGTGTTCTAATAAATTAATACATACAGGGTGTTTGATTGTAATTCTAACAGATTTTTAATAAAGGGGGTAAGAGTGAGACGAGTGTTGCCTTTACCGTATATTTATCAGGTTCGGCGGACGTTAGAGGAGGAAATAATCGTCGTGCTAGGATGTCGGATTAACTAAAATTTATTAATTAACTTTCTAAGTATTGGTTTCATGGGTTATTACTGTTAGAGGCCAGACCAATGTAAAGAATTTCCTAAAAGGTAACGGATTTTTATGATATTAATACATGTTGTTTTTTCGCCCGATTTGAAAATTGTGCGCCAAAAGACGCGCATCAAGCCCTGGCCATAATGGTGCTTTGAACGGTGACATAGTCATTTAGGTCGCATCATCACTTGTGTCGTCGGCGCACCCACCAGGGACACGCTGCCGAGATAGTGACGACATGATTGAAACGACGGCGCCACTCTTCCAAGCGTCATTTTGGGCGGGGCTTGATGCTCTGTTTCTGAAAACAATTTTTAAATTGGGCAGAAAAAGAAAAAAAAAGCTGGATTGCTTATTATCTAAAAAAAAGTTAAATTTTTGCAAATTATTTTAATTGGTCTGACTTCCAATAGTAATTGCCATCAATACTGCGATTCCAACACGACCCCTAAAACCTATAATTAAAAAGTTAGTGAAGAGATTTTAGTAATTGGTCAACTTACCGTGACAAAGATCCCTCGTCTAATATCTGCCGAGCTTGATAAATATGTGGTGAAGACAGAACTTGTCTCACCCCTATTTTAAAAAATATTCTGTTTGAATTAAAATGAAATGCCCCGTATGGGTGAGTATTTGGGCTGCTTGTGCCACAAAGTGTACCTTCAGCCTTTCCATCTAAAACTACTATTTCATTAATAAGTGCATATTATCCAAAACTTGACAAGAAACCGTATGGAAACCCAGGCGAAAATCAGTTCACTTCCAGCTGGATTATAGAACTGGAAATGAGGCAGTCCAGCTGGATTCCAGCTGGATCCAGCTGGACCCAGCTGGAATCCAGCTGAATCCAGCTGGACTGCGTCATTTATAGTTCCATAATCCAGCTGGAAGTGGACTGATTTTCGCCTGGGAAGCCGAAGAATGGCAATTTATGGTTTGCTAAGGGATTCAGCCTTCGTGGTGACGTAGTTTGAAAGAAGCAGTCTTTTAAGAAAACGATGGCTGCCGTTTTAGGGTTTCCAAGTGTTTTTCTTCTACCAGTTTCTGCCATCTTTATGCTTTGTTTCAACAAAGCTGTCTGGAAAAGGTTTATGGGCAAGTGTCATGAATTTCGGGGTGTGCATCATGTGCATATTTTTTATTCTGTTTTATCTATTTTTTGTGTGCATCAAAGCAAGTTAGTGTTAAAAAAGTAGTGCTAAACATGTGTAAAACGTTGAGAAAGTGTCTACACACTAATTAGGACTACGAAGAAAAACAGAAAAAAAAAAAGTATGATTTTATTGCAAGAATTTGGAGTCTAGAAATCTTTAATAAGCAGACTTCTCACTGATTCATCAGCATTTATTTTAGAGAATTTGGAATGGGATAGGATAAACCTTGACCGCTCCTCGTTTTTCTGTGGAAAACAAGGAAACTAGATTCTTAATTCCCAATTTCAAAATCAGTGCAAACCCCTTAAAAACTTCCCACCAGTCGTAATCTCTTGTGAATTTTCTGATGCCTCCTGAATTTTGTGTGATTCTTTTGTCTCTGCCTTGATCTCCTGCTGTATATTGGTGTTGTGGTTTTAGTCGTGCCAATTTTTAGTTGAACCTCATAAACCAGTCTGCCTACCATTTTTACTTCATATCTGGTTTCCTTGTGATGATGGGTTAGATGTTTTCACATAACTCGTCGCTTCTGTGTGCGAGCTCCCGGTTGGGCAGGTAAAGCGGATTTCACAAATGGTTTGCTTATGAACATAGAACTAATCATTAACATCTTAAACATATTTGCTGTGCATATCAGATAGGTTTGGTTGATGTAAAATAGCTCTGTTTTGCAGAATATTTTTCGTCATGATTCATATAGTGCGTTTATTGTCAGTCATTGAAGTATGACTGCTGAGTCTATGGTGACTCCTAGCATAGGAGATAGATGGTAATTTTTTCTGCTGCTTGTAATGAATTGAGAAGAGAGAAAATGTAGCCCCAACATGCATGTTACTTTGGAAGACATTGGTCGTTTAGCAACAGAACAAACATGTGCAAATCCCTTTGTGCCAATGTTTGTCTCCTGTTCTGAATGATTCTGCCCCATCTTGTCTCTCAACTTCAGTGCGACAAACATTCCCATGTTTCGCGGCAGGGGCTTGTTACCAAAGACAAAAAATTTGCGTCAAAAGTAACGAACGCTGAATGGAATTTGCCTTTCGGCGCATTTTTATACTGTCTGTGTAAGCATTGGAGAGTGACCATAACTTAATTCACCCATCAGATCGAGCGGTTGTTTATCCCCCAACCCTAACAAGACGAGTCTCCGCACCCTCTCTCCCTAACAGAGCCACAAGAATCGAACCCTTTGGGCTCCGCGGGCGGCGGCTTGTACTGCGAAGTCTGCGGCGCCGCTTTCCGCTCGCCCAAAGCTCTCAAGAACCACAGGCGCAAGGTGCACCTGCATGAGGAAGGCAGCCGCCACAGGTGCCGCTCCTGCCCCTACTCCAGCTACGACAAGACGCACGTGATCCGCCACGAAAAACGCACACGGGCGGCGTCCCTACGAGTGCCAGCTCTGCGGGAGGCGCTTTGCGGAGAAGGCAGACCTACTGATCCACCATAGGGTCCACACGGGGGTGAAGCCGTTTTCGTGCCACGTCTGCGGCAAGAAGTTCACGCACAAGCCCAGCATGAGGATCCACCTGCGGTTGCACACGGGGAGAGGCCCTACGGGTGCGACGCGTGCGGCAAGAGCTTCATCAACTCGTCGGGACTGACGAAGCACAAGAAGAAGCACCAAGTCGTGTGCAGCCCCCACGTGTGCGGAGTCTGCGGGGAGGCGTTTCCGACCGACTTTGGCCTCTCGCTGCACGGCTTGGTGCACGGTCCCGATCTTTAGTTTGTGCAAGCCGTGTTTTGGGTTAGGGCAGCCAAGCTTGTGCAGAGTAATTTTTGCAAACTACTAACACTTCCAAGATAAAGCTGTCCAGTCAAACCCGGGTATATTGAACCCAGTTAATTTGAACTATCCCTTGTATCAAACTATTTCTGACCAGACTAGTGTCCGCAATGAAAATGCATAGCGAATAATGTGGTTACATCTAACGAAAATTACAGCATCGCCCGATAAATCGAACTGCCAAGAGCACCGTTTTGCTCTGCAAGCTGGCTTTCCCCCAATGGGGTGTTCGCTTTGGGGGAAAGCCAACTTGCAAAGCAAGCTGACTTTTTTTTTTTTTTCTGGGCAATTGTGTCAATTGTTTGGAAGAAAAAAACAAGAACACTCTTTTGCAGAGGGAGCGGGGAGAGGGTGAGACCTTGAATTACGAAGAAGCAGCCACTGAATAGCCACATGGCACATCTTTACGACATATATACGCTCCTTTGAGAGTAAACAACTTTTCTAAATGTGGCGTGCTTGTTTGTTGTCAAATTCATTAAAACGTTTATATTGAATTACCCGCTATATCGAACTGGTAGACGGTTTTTGCGAGTTCTCTTATATATGGGTTTGACTGTAATACGAAATTTCATGCATCATTTAAAAAGGGCCCACGTAGGCCGCAGATCAGACACGAGTACGGGCTTTCGGCTGCGGCTCGTGCTCTCGCTAATATTCCGGCTAAACGCCGACGCGCTGCTCATGTTTTTATCGTGCCCCTACGGTGGCCTGATTTAGTGACACAGTAACTTTGGCACTGCGACTTCGTTTCCTAGGAGGCATCAAAGCTACAAACCTCTTCTGCCATAAGCTGACAGTGCGGTGGAAGCTACACGCTCGTCAAACCAGCTGCGCATCTGTCCTTTGCCATGTGATCACGCTGCCGGCCACATCTGCGCGCAAAACTGCCTCCTTTTTGTCCGGCTACGAAAGGGAGGCAGTAGATTGGTCGAGTGAGCGCGTAACTCCCACTGCACCGTCGGCTCAAGGCGCGAACAGAACATAGTTTTTGAAACCTTGCACAACTTTCTTTGTGCATCTTGCGTCTTAATGCCGGAACTTTTTACCCACTTATGGATCGGTCTATTTGTGTTCGATTATCTTTTTTTTCGTATCGTCCTATGATGGGCTGAAGGCCAAAGCTATGGGTCGTGGGGTCCAGTCATGGTCCGATCGGAAACCACGTGGTACGTTGCTCTGGCGAGCGTATCGGTGCGCATGGTTGGGTGTGACAATTCGCACGTCAAAGAAACATGTTTTTACTGGCTCGTGATTGGGCCTGGTGCCGCATAGCTTTGACTTTTAGCCTGTCGTAGGGCGAGACATAGTATTGGTTGACCTCTCCGAATTAGTGAGTGTCGCACAAAAAAAAGGAAACTTTCTATTAAAGTCGCCAAGTTTGCAACTTTGTGGTCTCGCATAGACTCGATTAATAAAGGACACAACCCAAAAGGGTCAACTTTCGAACTTTTGGCTTAATATGAATGAAATTTACAGTAAATACTGGCAGTTGCCGGGCAGAATGCAGTGAAAAGTTCGATCTGCATACGTGAATTGTGAAAGAAATTATAGTTGTTTTATCAGGAGCACACTGACATTGTTTAGGAAAACTATCGTTAGAAAACTAATTTAATACCCAACATTTTTATTCACTAAATACACACCAGAATGCCTGGAGAGAGTAACAGCGAACACAGAATTTTCGAATAGTAATTTATTTTATGCTATACTTCGTTTCAGCTTGGGTCCAGACACAGGCGATGCTACAAGCGCGAGCTCCGGGCTTTCAGCGTCCCTGCCAAGCACGCGCGCTCGTGCAGTGCAAGCACTGTTTAGGGTCACACGCTCGCGCTCAGTAGCATCGGCTGCGTCTGGACCCAAGCTGAAACGAAGTATAACATCGCACTGACGAATCGAATGTATTTTTTTACTTTTACGTCGTCGACAAAATCTTGGTATATTTTATAAAAGACATCCAGGAAATAAAAAGACGATGTCACAGTTGCATTGCCCATTAAATTCCAGTTATGAAAAACAATGAGTGAGCCTTTCCTTTTGTCCCATTACCAAACGATAGTTTTCCTAAAGTGCAATTTATGCCAAAAAGTGGAATGGAGAAAAATGTGTTCAAAGCACTCAAAACCTCTACACCTTCTTTAGCATCAATAGACCAAAAACAATAAAAAAAAAAGACTGGAGTGTATACCAATGAAATTTCCTAAATGCTTTTTTTCTGGGTAGTGTCCCCCCTTAAAGGGGTACTCCGCCGTTTTCTTCATAGTCCCCGATTTGCCTAAAAACTTGCTAAAAACACCAACAAACATCGCTGAAATAGTAACCCAAATATTTAGACACAATAATTTTTTTCGCGAAGTTACAGAATTTACAATTTTGGTCCTCATCGTGTTTTTCAAAGTGAAAAGCTCTACTGGCAACATTGAAAAAGTGACGTCATGGTTGGGTAGGGATTCACTCTTTGGGCTGTAGACTTTGTTCCCAACTGATTACAAACGGTTTTATGGTGTCAAATGAATGCTGTGGAAGGTCGCTCCAGCTCCCGCGCAGCAGCACGAAACAAATGCTCGGCATAGTTTATTTTTAGACTGTCCGCTCGAACCGCAAGCCTGCCCAACCGTGACGTCACGGCAATGAAAAGCGCGGGTATATTCGAATCTTGGTTTTGGCGTCATTTTCATTGGCCGATTTCACAGTAACTATTCTGAATTTCGCGATACTAAATAGCATACTGGAAAGAGTAAAGGACGGCGATTTCGAAAATATAGTTAGTTGGGGTTGCTCAAAAAATCGCCGGAGTTCCCCTTTAAAGCACTAAAATAGGTTTCAAACTTGATTTAAAAATGACTGTTTAAGGGGTGATGTTGTACTGAAATTTGAATGATCTCTTTTCATTGTGCAACCTCTTTTGGCTGAGGCAAAACCACCTCGTGTGTGCAGGGCTTCTGTTTTATCTAGTATGTTTTTGTGATTGAGTGAACACCTTGCAGATCTTTTGGAGTCCTCTTTATGCTTTTCGTCTACTGTGTTTCGGGACACTTTTGCACATGCGGTGAATCTCTTCAGTCTGAATCCATCCAAGTAAAACTTCCCGGACAGATAGAACTTTTCAAAATGTCTGCTTGGTTTCCTGCATCTTCAATGCAATCTTTTAGTCTTTTGCCAAACTTTCAATAATGGGAACAATTGGCCTTGTCTCTTACAACACCCGTTAAAAAGATATGCTCTAGGAATTTCTGCTTTGAGCTTTGTACATTACACATCAATATTATGCTGACAAGTGTAGCGTGCTTAGGATAGCTTTTTATTTGTAATTTACTGCACTATAGCAGGTGGCAGATTAAGAGTTCAAGACAAGGGAAAGGAAAGTGGGGGAGGGGGGGAAGGGGGGGGGAGGCAGAGTTCTGGAGAGAAAATGTTTCCTCTTCTCCTCTCTATGCAATCCATCTGTTTCCTCTTCCCCAGCCTTCCTTTCACTTGCCCTGGCTAGACATTATTCACCGACTATAGACATTATTCTGCCAGTGCCAACAAATTAATGAATTTATGCCCTGCTTTATACCGCACCTTAAGTGCTGTGGAGGCATATAGACTTTTATGCAACCTTCAGCTCGCTTGCAGTGCGTTTTGGATAGTTTGTGTCTTGCAATACTTTGTGTTCACTGTCCTTAATGTCTTTTTTTGCCATGCATTAGGTAGGTCATGTAATATTGGTTAGAGGTCCTGGAAAGGCCATGTTAGGGGTGTTGCCTGGTTGGAAGCCTGGTTTACAGTCTCTGTTGTCTGTCTGAACCCTTTGATGGCCATGTGAGAGTATGGAAAATGTTGAAGCCCCAGTGAGTTTAGGAGAAAAGTCTCAGGATGGGATGACTTTGAGAAACCTGCGCATGGGAGGCGATTGGTGTTCTGTACGAGCAGAGGTTAAAAATAATGTTTAGTACACTCTTAATAAAAAAAAGGGTGGCTTTGTTACATGGTTTGAGTGTTTACGCTGAAATCCCCAATTTGTGTAAGCGCTAATCTGAGCTAACTGAAAAAATGCACTGTATCAAATTTAAGATTTTATCAAAACATGGAACATTATTGCCTTCATCACTTGAAAAAAAAAAAAAAGGACATCATTTTGAAATTGAATGTAAGAATAGCAGCCTGAAAATTAGGACTGTGTTGGAGTAATTCATTTTCAATTATTGCACTCACTGTTTTTTTATGGTCTGTAACTCAAGCTTGAACATAGTGTGCAATTAACGAAAAAGTATGATGTGGAACAATACACCTCTTCTTGTTATCGGGCTCGTTACATCTAAATCGCAGCACTAATAGAATTCAGCAGTATTGCTTTTAGAAACAAGTGTTTTAAAAAATGTTTCCTTTCGATTAATTTTTGTTTATGTTGCTGCCATCTCAGTGCAGAAGATGGGAAGCCATGCACATACCAGGATTACAATATTTGCTGTTGTACGTCGTCGATTGGACGGCCATAGTGCGTGCCTGTACGTCCCCCATCACACCTACGAAAGAGCGGTTAGCATTCCAAAATAAACACAACCATGGATGTCGTAGCCACAAACGGGCACGGACACCACCTGCCTTGGTTATTCTTCGGTGCCAAAAGGGCTGGTTCACACGCACCACCTATAGACGTTTGCAAGCAGCAGTGCTTCGAGAGCTAGTCTGGCCACAACGCTTTGCTTGGGTGCCAGTCTGGAAACCGTCGGTATGCCTCAGCAATGCTTGACTATCAGATGGTCTACCCACACCAGCAACAAGAGGCCATATTTGCAAACGTCTATAGTTATATATAGTTGGGAAGGGTTCCAGGACTACTCGATAGATGGCGCAAGTGTGCTCTCCCATCGTAAACGGTGACAAGAGGTTGCCATGCCGTAGATCGCACTCAAATGCAGATGTGTGAACCAAGTGTAAGCTCCGTCGTCCGACGCCGAGAGTGACTCAAACCGATTTTCGACCCGTCTTCCCCAGCGGCTCAGGACGGAACGGCTTCCCATCCGGCCGGTGTTACCCACTTCTGCGAGGACTGTGGCGCCGCGCTGCCCTCCCGGCTGCTCCTCGAGAGCCACCGGGCGGCGGTGCACCCGCACAAGGAGGGCCTGCACCGCTGCCGCTTTGCGCCTACTTCCACCGGTACCAGTCCCGGGTGGCGCGCCACGAGAGGATCCACACCGGGGAGCGCCCCTACCGGTGCCAGGTGTGCGGCAAGGCGTTTTCCCAGAAAGGGGACCTGGGTATCCACCGGAGGATCCACTTCCGGGAGGAGCCCTACAGGTGCCACGTGTGCGGGAGGGAGTTCACGCACAAGAAGAGCTTTGTACGGCACCAGAAGCTCCACTGAGAGGCGGGCGGACCCTGGCGGAGCGCGTACCCGCGGGCGGGCGAGATGCGTGGCGTGGAGCAACATTGCTAGAAGGGTATTCACTGGATGCCGTAGTTGAGCGCGCCGTTTAGCGTGCACGCTCGGAACGAGCTCGCATTAATAGGCTGCTGAGAGCGGTAATCTTGATGGCATGGAATGCACGTTGCAAAAGAACCGGAAGCCTCGTCGTCGGCACTCGCTCGGCAGTTGCGCACGCAGCTGTGGCTGCCGGTGAATACCTCCTATGTGGGAGGAGTGGAGAGTCTAGATTGTAGACAAGGTCCAACTCAAACCGTGCGCATGCACTGCGTTGTCGCGTGGCAAGGAGGAAACCGCGCGGAAAGGCGGAGACGTTTGCAGACTGTGTACGCAATTGCCGTCCCCTCGCAGCTCGTATCTGTGGTATGGAGCATCCCGTCACCTACCGGCTTGCCTTAGCGGCCAGCGGGTAGATGACGACGAAATAAAGTTCTTCTACGTGGCACTCTGGCCTATGGTAGGCTCGACCGGAGTCACGGCCCATAGACCACGTGACCCCGGTCGAGCGGTTGGAAACTCCCGTAATACAGGCTGTCCAGGAAGGAGATCCAACTGTTGCGCCGCTAGCGGCTAAGCCGCGGAATAAGCCCGAAAAGGGAAAACGGCGCGCATCACTCGGTTGTGTTTCTCGTGCCGCGCTCGGCCGACGTTGCCGAACACCGAGTCGGCATTGAGCCGAGGCTTGTGTCCACTCGGTGGGGCGCCTATCGAGGACGGGTTCCGGCCAAACGCCGATGAAGCCTTCCTGTTTAAGTTCTGCCTCGTGCTCGATCGAGGAAGACGACGTAAAGGGTCCATCCTGCAGGTCTTGAGTTGGGTAAACACCGAGCTCCGTGGGAAACAAGCCGGACAAAGCACCCCCTCCCTTCCCCATGGTTCGATCTCCTTGCCAATAGCCACTGTCCGGATGTGAACGGCAGGGGGTTGTTCAGTTGTCCTGCCTCCAATTGCAGCGAGGGGCAATGAGCGCGCACTCGAGGCCGCGCATTTGACAGACGCCCCACCTTTCTCGTCCAGTCAGTGACTATCGATACCTTCAGTTCTGGAGCTTCCTATAGATGCGGTGCAGTGGAGAGCATTTCAGATTGTGTGTAAATATTTGTAGCAGTGGCGCTGCCAGTGCATTTGGTTTACGCCATCTGCTATACTTCGTCTGGTGCAAGTCCAGACGCAGCCGACGGGACCAATCGGATGGCGTCGAAAGAGCACGTCGTGGTGTTCGTGTGCTTTTGCACGTGTTCTATCGTTGCCGAACCAATCATAAACAGAAGAGGCCTGGTGACTTGCGCTTTTGACGCCACTTGATTGGTCCCGCTGCCTCGTAGCGTCGGCTGCATCTGGACTTCAGCTGAAACGAAGTATAGCTGTTGCTATGGACGAAAGCCACGTATCATTAGCTCCGTGCTTTTAACATTTCGAAAAGGTTTGTCACCCAAAAGCATACAGAAGGGTAGCCAACGATTGATGGTATTGTCTCCTAATATGCAGAATGTGGACCTCTTCGTAGGCGTTGAAAAAGCCCCGCTCCAGGGCGGAGTTCCACAGCTGAGTCAATCTAATAACGGCATGGGGCTCGTTCACCACAAAAAATACCATTTTTATATTGTATTTTTATAACTGCAGGGTAGTGTTGCTGTTAATGTTTTAAGGTAAACAAATGGTAACCGTTTTTGGCCTGTATCAGATTTGCTGAGGGTATGTCTGTGTGTCGTCTGTTCTTCGACTATGCTTTCCTGTCTTTGTTTTGAAGGATTTTATGTCTTGTCTTGTTGAGATGACCTATTGTTTTTTTTAATCTGTACATTGACCAAACGTCACACGAAAGTATGATGTACACATCGCGACACTGTTAGCGTGAACACGACATCGGCACATTTTCGCATTTTACTTCTAAACAGTATTAGCGAACACGAAATTTTATCGCTTACATTATAGAACTAAATGAGCTCTTTCCGTAGCAATAATAACTTTGATGGCATCCCTTGGTTTCACAGAGAAAAACTGGAAAAACCGGCGATCGCTTGTTCGCGCTAACAGTGTCGCGCTCTGTACCTTCTCTGCAGTTGAACGGGAATGATTTTGGATGCAAATCTTACAGTTTTGAGATTCAAGTGCTCAGTCATTAAGACATGGGTACTGTGCATAATTGAAACAAACATGGGTACTGTGCATAATTGAAACAGACTATTATATGGGGCCAGTTGATAGGCCATTTATATAAAAAATACATCAAGCATGCAAGAATACAGTGTACCGTCTCTTCATTTCTCTTGGCGTCGCCGTTGTTTTTGTGCTTGTGGCTAAACTACTCCATGTTTTCTGCAGCTAGGAAACCACTCGATGTCATGTTTCTGAAATTATCAGTGTCGTCAATTTGTTGCCCTAGAAGACCGAGAGTGAAGGCACTGGTCTCATAAGTGGATTATTCTTTGAGCAATGAGGGATTTTCCGAGCCATGAGGGCGAGACACAATTGTTCGGCACATACGACCGTGGAGTCATCTTTACTGCAGATTTCTCCCTGCGAAATGTGACTAAAGACAGTCCTACACCATGCTGTGATAGCAACGTATCTAGGCCCTTGTTACTCAATCACCAAAAACTGGGCAACCATATTTTGCTGGATATTTTCGCATTCCTTCCCCATTCATATTTTTCTCTGTCACACACCATTACTCTAGTTTCACTGTTTCACCGACGTGGTCCTGGTACTGCCGTCAGTTATGCGCCTGCTGTTCCGGGTGTTGCTCGCTTTCTTTTACGAACACGTAGATGTACCGATACCACGCACACGTTCATGTGCGACCCATACGTGTATGTTACATTTTAACTAGCGTTTAAAGTTTTCGCTCGGGCTCTAGTCGAAATTCCATGCGACTAGCCTGATCGCCGCAACGTTTCCCTTTTTCGGGGCTTTTCCTTGACTTCTACGAGGCTTCCAGTGTAACCAAGCCCGCTCAAAATAGAACACCAAGGCGTCTCGCAACGGAACTTTGAAAAATGACACGAATAAAGTCGACTTCTTTCGGGACGTCCTCGTATGCCGTTAAGTACGCTTTGGTCTCGGTGTTGACAAACCCAGGATTTTGCATGTGTCTTGTACACTCGCGACCTATTGGTGTCGCCGCCTCGCGGGTGCCCTCCTGTGACGTAGGTGGTAGGATACGAGCAGACGACGTGCTATGACAATGTTAGTTTGTATCTACGTCGATTAAAAATGGTTTATTGAAAAAAACGTGTCTGATGTTTTTGTGAGTGACCTTTGTAATGAATGACAGCACCCCAAAGGTGCTCTTTATATTAAAAAAAGAATCTTTCAAGTGTTCAAAAAACGATCCTGGAGCTTCACATTACAGCTCACGTGGCGTGCGTTGGGGCTATTCACAGACTCTTTGATTCTTGTCTTTTCGGATCTGTGAAGGCTGCTGTAGAAAAAGGATTTGCGTTCATCAGGGTAAATAACACTCTGTCTTAGCTGTGCACGTGCGTACAGTTATGTTGCACAGTGCCACGCACTTGTTTCAGCTACATGAGCTTACCAATACCGATGCTTCTATCCAAGCGACTCGACAGTGGCTGACAAGCAAATGCTTCTCAAGCTGGCTCAAGTAGCTGGGCAAGGTGGCTCAAGTAGCAATTTAACTTTGCCGTACTAATGAATGTGTAGTTTGTGGTAATTTTTATCGGGCACCATCAGTTTTACGTGTCAACGGCAGACGAGAATGTGTTTTTTACCATTCAGTTTTTCACAATCTCTTTTCATGTTTTTTTGTGTCAGTGGTAACAACCAGTCAGAATCAAGCACCAACCCACATAGACGCCCTGATTAACTCCTATACATCGGGGGTTTCAGTGCCGATTATTTGAAGCCAACAGGTTGACTGGACTTGAGTAAGGAACGAATGGTTACGCAGACTTAGTATTATATTCCTGCGTCGCATCATACAAACGTCCTCGCGTCACCCGCTCAAGAGCATCTTCACCTTCATCACAGAAGGCCACCATTAGTAGGGCACATATACCATTCCCGATGATAATGCCTAGCTATGCTGCCAGGCTGAATTTTGGAAAGGGTCTATTGTGTTTGCTCGTGAAAAAGTAAGAAAAGAATGCTCAAATTTAGGGACCAAGTGTATAGTAATGTTTTGTCAGCTTTTCTTTGGGTTATTTTGTACTCTGAACCATATCGGACTTGGAAAAGTGGGTCGAAGACGAAGCAGCATTTGTTACTTCAGGCTCATGCATGGGTGACTGGCTCCTCGAGCTTATGTTTATTTTGTAAAGAAAAAAAGCCCTTCTCTAGAGCATGCAAAGAGGTGACAGCCATAGCTGTTACTATTCTTAGTAACACATATTTTTATTCATGCCTTTATTTACTCAATCCCAGACAGTACAGCCTTGTCAAACGCACTGTACAGGGGTCTATTTCCCTGCCTAATACTAAATTGAGACCGGTACCATTTTTAGTGTTGAGTTGCTTTACATCTGGTGGTGTAGGCCAGTGGTTCTCAACCATTGATGTTTTGGGACCCCTTGTGGATCGGCAGAGAGGATGGAGGAACCCATTCGTGGTGAGGGGAGAGAAAAGGTATAAATTAAATACAATAATGATTTAATAAATGAATTTAACTAAGGCATAATGTGAAGCAGACTTTCTTATTGATATACACACAAAAAAACTCGCCAAAAATAAAAAAATTCCTTCTCGATTTGAAAAAAAAATACAACTTTATTGCCAGGCTTTACTGATGTGGCAGGGCTTGCGGATCCCTAGAATGCCTTCGCGGACCCCCATTTGAGAACCACTGGTGTAGGCTACTGGAGCTGTGCTGTGAGGAATGTAGGAGGCACTCTTTCTCGACTAGTGACGTGTACGCTAGCCTCCGGGTGATAAGCAGTGACACATCTTCGAGACGTGCCACTGAGAGGTTTGGAATTCGGAAGTTCTGATGAGAGTGGATGTCTCCGGGCAAGATGTATACACATGGTGGGACAGGATAAAGTTTATTTACAGAAGAAAACAATCAAAACGCATCCAGCCCGCTTAGGCTTAGAACGCTTGAAGCGGGGCAGGGCAGTGAATGCACTGCCCCAATTGGAGCAGCGTATGGTCCTTTGGGGTTTCTTGGTTGAGGCGTCAACACAACTGAACGTGTGCAAGTGGACGGTGCTCAAGACACAATGCATTCCCCACGAACTCGTTCATTGCCCTTGCACTGCGGGCTGAGGCGTGGTCTCGCCACCTCTTCTGGCCGAGGGTGAATCCATTCTGCTGAGTGTGGTCACATAATTACATCATCAAGGTTTTTTGTTGTTGTTTTATTTCTTAAGCACAACGTTGAAGCTGCAAATGCGACTGGGAATTTCCTATAACAGCTATTGCTGTAAAACAAAATAGGTGAACAATAAAGAAAAAGATGATGTTTTATTTGCTTGTTTGTCTAGTCGATTTATCTGGAAATTCTAGTTTCACATCTCATCAAATAGAGTTACTCGGACTAGATTCAGACGATGGTGTTCCCTATAGTTATGACATGTTTGCTGTCAGCTATCATGCGAAGTGTACTAAGCTGCTGAGCCTGTTACCGAATGACAAGTATTTTGAAGGCCTTCCAGATGCGAGGTTTTTAATCTTTCACCTAAAGACACGGACTCATTTCATTGTGCATCCGAAGGCACTGAAAAGTGACAAAGTGTTCCACTTCCCACACAATAAAGAAAATATACCTCCAACCGTGCGCAGTGGTAAAATGTTTTATGCCTAGCAAAACGTCCTTGAGGACCTGTCGGCGCACCACTCGTGGCTGACACGCTTAGGGCTGTAATATGAAGCAACTCATCCAATCAGGACTTTGCTTCTACTGGCTCACATAGAGCACGGAGACAGCGCCAAATGGGGGCTTCCGGGACTGACTTACGCCAATGATGTGCTTTGACGGTGGCATCAGTGTGCGATATGCAACAGCTGCTTGACATATGCACCAAGCAGAGGGCTACAGAGCTTGGTTCGAAATTTAACACCAGCAAATCGGCAGCTGTGGTATTTGCGGGACCGAGAGCGACACTTGGCACTCTTTGACTCTGAGGGAACAATGTCCCAGTACTTCACTCGTACAAGCTACTTGGGCATCACATTGTCGAACACCGAGGACTATTTGCAAATGCATCACACACACCTCTGCCAAGCATCCATCCGAGGAGGCAACATCCTCCGAAAACGCAACTTGTGGTGTTGTAACAGGTTTATTGTGTCTAGAGAACTGTGGAATGGCGGTAGTAGTACCAGGACTGACATTTGCCAATGCGGTGTTGTGTGTCCCACCAGATACGGGCCCATGCGAAGCATCGGCAAGAGAGGTTGGGTGTCAGGCCCTGGGCTGCCATGGGGCAGTGGCAAATGAGGCCGTCCAGAGTGACCTGGGCTCGCTCCTCCGAGGCTCGGGAGGCGACCAGCAATAATAGCCTACGACGGCACGCCTTTGCCATGTGGACAGCTGTTGTTGGGCCAAGAGACTTTTCACGCACTTAACTGCATGATTGCAAAACCTTTGGCAGAAGCGCCTCTATCGGCTCCTAACGCAAGTACAGATTTTTTTCTCAACCCCGTGTGGACATTGACGAGGGAAGAGTGGGAGTCGGAGGTCCGGAAAGTTGTGACCAAGAGGCCAAGCAGTGGCTCGAAGACGCCCAAACCAAGTCGCCCTTCTCCTGGCTGAAGACATAGCCTCTTTTTTGTGCGACGTGAGGTTTTTGTCTGCTTCGCACGGCCGGGAAAACGAGGAAAAAGGAAAACGGTCATCGGGTGTAGTCGCGTGACTTCCGCAACACACTCTTCCTTTATGTAACGCTGTAGCAAAATAATTGCTGCATTTGATATATGTGCACCTCCCACCGGTGCAGAGAGCGGAGGGCAGTGTACTTCCGTTCGTCTCTCAATACACATACCGGAAGAGACTGCCCTACACTTTTCTCTACCTCGTTCACTTTCTGTGCCTGTAGGCATTTACTTTAGAAACGTAACTACTGCTTGAGGCCAGCACGTGCGGAGAAGGGGAACAAGAGGGACAAAGGACAAACACAAATCTCCAAACACAGCATAGGTGATCAGTGCGCGACCGAAAAATCCGGCCTGGTCTGGGTATCGAACCCGGGACCTCTCCATTATCCCTGGAGAAGGGGAACAAGAGGGACAAAGGACAAACACAAATCTCCAAACACAGCTAGGTGACTGGTGCGCGACCGAAAAATCTGCCTGGTCCGGGTATAGAACCCGGGATCTCTCCAACTGTAATAGAGAGGTCCCGGATTCGATACCCGGACCCGGACCAGGCGGATTTTTTCGGTCGCGCACCAGTCACCTAGCTCTGCTAGCTGTGTTTGGAGATTTGTGTTTGCCCTTTGTCCCTCTTGTTCCCCTTCTCCAGGGATTATTTTCGTCACCAATCCCTGCTTGATGCTTGAGTAATTAGCAAGAGAAAAAGAAAAAAACGAATTTTTGAGTCTTGGGTTTTTGCATTATTGTAGGAGGTGTCGGTTCTTTTCAACCGTGCTTGTGAAGCTGAATTCTGAAAAACAAATTTCTGTCGCATAACAAACAAGAATACCCCAAACCGAAACAAAACCTTGTAGATTTCCTCGCTATGGCCGATATGGTCTTGAAGCGGCTTCATTAGGAGACAATCCAATCCAGCGATGGCGTTTCAAAATGGATTGTGTTTGTGCCTGGCTCTTGTATCACCAAACTTTGCGTTGTTGATAAGCCAAAAATCTCCAGAAACTGTGGGTAACGCTTTCTAAGCTGGTCTATTGAATGCGTTTGTTGCTGCCTGTAATCTAGCTTTTCTCTGTGTCGACGCAGAGTCGTCAAAGTGCCCGTGCGATGTGTCTCGAGAGTTTTGCGGCTGAGCAGCTCGATCAGAAATCTCTGAAAAATAACGTGAGCTCATAAAGATGCCAGTTAAGTTCGTGACGGAGTGCATTCCGCCTTTGGGACGCCACCGTTTTTCCTGTTTCACGGCGTACGCACATAAAGACCGCATGTTTTCATTTCCAACGAGATCCTTTCGAGCCAGTTTGTTAACGCTGCAAGAGCTGTTTGACATGGATGTTATGTCGGTTGCTTCCGTGGGGAAAGTATTTAATTGGATTGCTAATTACTCGACTTAAAAACTAACGAATGGTTCCTCAAAATTTAAGTATGAAGCTTCAGGTTACCTCACCGGGTTGCTACGTTTCTATTTCATAGTCCAGTAATTCATATGCGCTATTGACTTTATTAGACAGACCTATCTACTTGTGGTTTGTTATTTGACGTCCTTCCCTTGCAGGAAACCACATTCTTTCTTTTGCTATGCCTGCGTAGTAAAAATTTAAAAAAAAAGTTTAAAACACTCTTTTTAAATTTTACTTTTCAATAAATATAGCTGAGTTGCCCTTTGAACAACAGTTACTGTAATGTAGTAACTTCAATAGTACTTACAAGATAAATCAGACTATTGTTCATGGGCACTCTAAGTTAAAGAAGTAATGAAACATTACAAAAATTACTTTTGGAAGAAATTGATTTCTAGTAAACCGATTACTAATGGTGCGTGCCATACATGCCTGCACGTGCTCTGCGTCATCACTGCTGCAACCACAAGGGGCACCATCGTGGTGAGCTGGCGGCCATTTTCTCATTTCCTATTTTAGGAGTTTATTGCGGACATGGGAAGTAGTGCTATGTACAGATAAATAATAATGGGCACGAGCTTACACAAATAGAATGGTCGAAAATTGTTTCCAAGGATCGTACTATCAAGAACAGGTCAGTGTATGAACTCGGAGAAATCCAGCACGCCAATTAACTGAAGAACATTTTTGCTAATCCACCTTCTTTCGGATTCTCGGTTGGAGGACGTCTCGGTATGGTGCTGCGTGGGCGTGGCTCGACAGTGCGCTGGAACGTTCCTTTGAGCGAGGATGCTGGATCTTGTGGCCTAGATTCAGCTTCCGAGTCATTCCTTTTGTGCCCGCTGCGGCTTTCTCGTCTCCCCTATGTTCGTACAAAGAAGTTTCTCCCATCCCCTCTCCTCTCCACTGGCGTCTTTTCTTTCCTCGAGTCCTACCAAGGCAGTCCCCCGGCACGGGGTACCACTTTTGCCGAAAGAGGTGGATTAATCGAGCTTAACCGGTGATCAGGATGGTGGCAGCTTGTTCTATCCATACTGTGTGTACCGGGATAATAAGTATCTGTGGTGCCACACTCTCTGTCCCTGTATATCCTGCATACATCTCTTATGGATATTTCCTGGCCTCATCATAGGCTGATTTCTTAGAAAATCATACAGCGATTGATTGTTGGTGTTAATATTCGGAGAAATATTAGTGCCTTCAGCCAGACATTTGATTTGATATGTCTTGTTGATATGGATATGTCCGAAGTGTCCATAATGTGGATTGTCCAAAATAGTGAGAAGTGCATTTATTTATCCAGTTTGCCCCCGAAAATTTTGTCATGTATCGGGGTATCCATACTAGTGGGGTCTTTATTAACGACACATGACTGTGATGCTCATCTGAGTTTTCAGGATTCGAGAGCTAAACTCTGTAGCCTATGGAAGACAATTAAAGCAAAGATGTATCAGAAACGTTTCTGTAGATTTATTCTGGTGTAATATCGAAGTTATGTTTACTACTCATTGATCCTGGCAGTAGTGCTGGTTATGAAGTGAAGAAAGATAGACTTACCAATGCATTGCTTATATGTGTAGAGTGCACTTGCTCTGGGGACTGGCAGGTATGCAAACCTTTCATGTACAGTTTGCATGCTTCGGTTTAACATATTGCATCGTCATCATGACTCTCCCCCTCTTCTTATGGTGTATAGTCTGTGTTGGTCGACAGTTACATTGTGTACTTGCTCTAAAAATCGTATTCTGTCTCTGGAAGAAGTAAAAAAGCGGTATTTAAATTCATATAATTACTTTCTTTGTTCTCTCTTTGCCACACACCATCAAACTCTGGAAATATCTTTCTGAAGCTGTTATTAGCATTTACAATCCCAAGCATTTTCACTTAGAATGAAAAACCATTTTAACAGCTTATAGTACAAAATCCAGTGTTTGCTAATGATCGCAATTATTTAGGTTCTGCTTGGAAACATTTGAGCTATTGTGGATGTTTTTTTTTTTTATATGCCAAAGTGCTTGCTTAATACCTGTTTGTCTAGAAAGTTTGAATTCTATTAATATAGGTAGTATGTAATTTTGTGTTTATGGTAAGTTTATGTAATTGTGTAAAATAGGTGTTCTTATATTTTCATACATGTTTACTTTTTCATCTTTTTTTGTGTGTGGGTGTTTATGTATTATCAAACCATACATTCCTCCCTCATATAATGCAAACAGGCCTTCGAGCTGTTGTAAATAAATAGGCAAATAAAATCATGAAGTATCTGCTGAAAGTATAGAGCTGGAATAAAAAATGTTACAATGTCGTTGTGCGACACTGTTAGTGTGGACACGACATTGAGGCTTTTTGCATTTCAGTTTGAGAGGGTTTTGGCGGCCATCAAAGTTTACCGCTTGGGTTAGTGCCCCTATTGACCACTTTCCACCGCACCATACATTTGGTGACAGCCCTTTGAATTTGAGCAAAAGATATTAAAGTAGCGCGATTGCTTGTCTCCATTAAGCAGTGTAGCACAGTGTACGGATATGTGTCTGAAATGTTTTATAGTGATGCAGAATTAAAGCATCCACAGATTTTACCCAGGGTTATTGACCTAGTTATGAGCGCTGTATTCCACGCCCCGGTTGCGAGTTGCGTGCCCTTTAAACTATGATCAGATTAATCGAAGTTGGAGCCTCGCATCCTTTCAGTGAGCTCGCCTACGCTACTTACTCGATATATCCAGTACCATTCTTTTCTTCATCAGATTGGGATAGGTGTCAGCAGAGCTGGATCATGGGTGCATCAAGACATACCAGGGTGCTCTTGTCCAGCTCCAAGAGTAACTGTGCACCCAAGAAAAGTTGATTATGCACGCATGATGTTGTTGCTGTCACCTCTGTGTACTATGTGGCACCATTGCCTGAATACAAAATTGCGCGCTCATTTGCACCGGAAAGATCGGTGTCGGGGTCAGCGAACTGTGCCACGTAACTTTACGCTGCACTAGTCGTATTCCAGCATACCAATGGCACTGACAATAGAATTTTATCTGTACGCGTAGCTTGTGAGTCTTGCAATGCTGCTATTAGCTGCCCTTTTTGTGATGTCTTTCGGTGCTGTGGAGGTGTTCTAATAAATTAATACATACAGGGTGTTTGATTGTAATTCTAACAGATTTTTAATAAAGGGGGTGAGAGTGAGACGAGTGTTGCCTTTACCGTATATTTATCAAGTTCGGCGGACGTTAGAGGAGGAAATAATCGTCGTGCTAGGATGTCTGATTAACTAAAATTTATTAATTAACTTTCTAAGTATTGGTTTCATGGATTATTACTGTTAGAGGCCAGACCAATGTAAAGAATTTCCTAAAAGGTAACGGATTTTTATGATATTAATACATGTTGTTTTTTCGTCCTCGATTTGAAAATTGTGCGCCAAAAGACGCGCATCAAGCCCTGGCCATAATGGTGCTTTGAACGGTGACATAGTCATTTAGGTCGCATCATCACTTGTGTCGTCGGCGCACCCACCAGGGGACGACGCTGCCGAGATAGTGACGACATGATTGAAACGACGACGCCACTCTTCCAAGCGTCATTTTGGGCGGGGCTTGATGCTCTGTTTCTGAAAACAATTTTTAAATTGGGCAGAAAAAGAAAAAAAAAGCTGGATTGCTTATTATCTAAAAAAAAAGTTAAATTTTTGCAAATTATTTTAATTGGTCTGACTTCCAATAGTAATTGCCATCAATACTGCGATTCCAACATGACCCCTAAAACCTATAATTAAAAAGTTAGTGAAGAGATTTTAGTAATTGGTCAACTTACCGTGACAAAGATCCCTCTCTGGTGTCTGCCGAGCTTGATAAATATGTGGTGAAGACAGAACTTGTCTCACGCCCTATTTTAAAAAATATTCTGTTTGAATTAAAATGAAATGCCCCGTATGGGTGAGTATTTGGGCTGCTTGTGCCACAAAGTGTACCTTCAGCCTTTCCATCTAAAACTACTATTTCATTAATAAGTGCATATTATCCAAAACTTGACAAGAAACCGTATGGAAACCCAGGCGAAAATCAGTTCACTTCCAGCTGGATTATAGAACTGGAAATGAGGCAGTCCAGCTGGATTCCAGCTGGATCAGCTGGACCCAGCTGGAATCCAGCTGGAATCCAGCTGGACTGCGTCATTTCTAGTTCCATAATCCAGCTGGAAGTGGACTGATTTTCGCCTGGGAAGCCGAAGAATGGCAATCCATGGTTTGCTAAGGGATTCAGCCTTCGTGGTGACGTAGTTTGAAAGAAGCAGCCTTTTAAGAAAACGATGGCTGCCGTTTTAGGGTTTCCAAGTGTTTTTCTTCTACCAGTTTCTGCCATCTTTATGCTTTGTTTCAACAAAGCTGTCTGGAAAAAGGTTTATGGGCAAGTGTCATGAATTTCGGGGTGTGCATCATGTGCATATTTTTTATTCTGTTTTATCTATTTTTTGTGTGCATCAAAGCAAGTTAGTGTTAAAAAAGTAGTGCTAAACATGTGTAAAACGTTGAGAAAGTGTCTACACACTAATTAGGACTACGAAGAAAAACAGAAAAAAAAAGTATGATTTTATTGCAAGAATTTGGAGTCTAGAAATCTTTAATAAGCAGACTTCTCACTGATTCATCAGCATTTATATTAGAGAATTTGGAATGGAATAGAATAAACCTTGACTGCTCCTCGTTTTTCTGTGGAAAACAAGAAAACTAGATTCTTAATCTCCAATTTCAAAAATCAGTGCAAACCCCTTTAAAAACTTCCCACCAGTCGTAATCTCTTGTGAATTTTCTGATGCCTCCTGAATTTTGTGTGATTCTTTTGTCTCTGCCTTGATCTCCTGCTGTATATTGGTGTTGTGGTTTTAGTCGTGCCAATTTTTAGTTGAACCTCATAAACCAGTCTGCCTACCATTTTTACTTCATATCTGGTTTCCTTGTGATGATGGGTTAGATGTTTTCACATAACTCGTCGCTTCTGTGTGCGAGCTCCCGGTTGGGCAGGTAAAGCGGATTTCACAAATGGTTTGCTTATGAACATAGAACTAATCATTAACATCTTAAACATATTTGCTGTGCATATCAGATAGGTTTGGTTGATGTAAAATAGCTCTGTTTTGCAGAATATTTTTCGTCATGATTCATATAGTGCGTTTATTGTCAGTCATTGAAGTATGACTGCTGAGTCTATGGTGACTCCTAGCATAGGAGATAGATGGTAATTTTTTCTGCTGCTTGTAATGAATTGAGAAAGAGAAAATGCTAGCCCCAACATGCATGTTACTTTGGAAGACATTGGTCGTTTAGCAACAGAACAAACATGTGCAAATCCCTTTGTGCCAATGTTTGTCTCCTGTTCTGAATGATTCTGCCCCATCTTGTCTCTCAACTTCAGTGCGACAAACATTCCCATGTTTCGCGGCAGGAAGCTTGTTACCAAAGACAAAAAATTTGCGTCAAAAGTAACGAACGCTGAATGGAATTTGCCTTTCGGCGCATTTTTATACTGTCTGTGTAAGCATTGGAGAGTGACCATAACTTAATTCACCCATCAGATCGAGCGGTTGCTTTATCCCCCAACCCTAACAAGACGAGTCTCCGCACCCTCTCTCCCTAACAGAGCCACAAGAATCGAACCCTTTGGGCTCCGCGGGCGGCGGCTTGTACTGCGAAGTCTGCGGCGCCGCTTTCCGCTCGCCCAAAGCTCTCAAGAACCACAGGCGCAAGGTGCACCTGCATGAGGAAGGCAGCCGCCACAGGTGCCGCTCCTGCCCCTACTCCAGCTACGACAAGACGCACGTGATCCGCCACGAAAACGCACACGGGCGAGCGTCCCTACGAGTGCCAGCTCTGCGGGAGGCGCTTTGCGGAGAAGGCAGACCTACTGATCCACCATAGGGTCCACACGGGGGTGAAGCCGTTTTCGTGCCACGTCTGCGGCAAGAAGTTCACGCACAAGCCCAGCATGAGGATCCACCTGCGGTTGCACACGGGGGAGAGGCCCTACGGGTGCGACGCGTGCGGCAAGAGCTTCATCAACTCGTCGGGACTGACGAAGCACAAGAAGAAGCACCAAGTCGTGTGCAGCCCCCACGCGTGCGGAGTCTGCGGGGAGGCGTTTCCGACCGACTTTGGCCTCTCGCTGCACGGCTTGGTGCACGGTCCCGATCTTTAGTTTGTGCAAGCCGTGTTTTGGGTTAGGGCAGCCAAGCTTGTGCAGAGTAATTTTTGCAAACTACTAACACTTCCAAGAAATTTCATTACCAATGAAATTTCCTAAATGCTTTTTTTCTGGGTAGTGTCCCCCCTTAAAGCACTAAAATAGGTTTCAAACTTGATTTAAAAATGACTGTTTAAGGGGGTGATGTTGTACTGAAATTCGAATGATCACTTTTCATTGTGCAACCTCCTTTTGGCTGAGGCAAAACCACCTCGTGTGCAGGGCTTCTGCTTTATCCAGTATGTTTTCGTGATTGAGTGAACACCTTGCAGATCTTTTGGAGTCCTCTTTATGCTTTTCGTCTACTGTGTTTTGGGACACTTTTGCACATGCGGTGAATCTCTTCAGTCTGAATCCATGCAAGTAAAACTTCCCAGACATGATAGAACTTTTCAAAATGTCTGCTTGGTTTCCTGCATCTTCAATGCAATCTTTTAGTCTTTTGCCAAACTTTCAATAATGGGAACAATTGGCCTTGTCTCTTACAACACCCGTTAAAAAGATTATGCTCTAGGAATTTCTGCTTTGAGCTTTGTACATTACACATCAATATTATGCTGACAAGTGTAGCGTGCTTAGGATAGCTTTTTATTTGTAATTTACTGCACTATAGTAGGTGGCAGATTGAGAGTTCAAGACAAGGGAAAGGGGAAAGGGGGGGAAGGGGGGGGAGGCAGAGTTCTGGAGAGAAAATGTTTCCTCCTCTCCTCTCTAGCAATCCATTTGTTTCCTCTTCCCCAGCCTTCCTTTCACTCGCCCTGGCTAGACATTATTCACCGACTATAGACATTATTCTGCCAGTGCCAACAAATTAATGAATTTATGCCCTGTTTTATACCGCACCTCAAGTGCTGTGGAGGCATATAGACTTTTATGCAACCTTCAGCTCGCTTGCAGTGCGTTTTGGCTAGTTTGTGTCTTGCAATACTTTGTGTTCACTGTCCTTAATGTCTTTTTTTGCCATGCATTAGGTAGGTCATGTAATATTGGTTAGAGGTCCTGGAAAGGCCATGTTAGGGGTGTTGCCTGGTTGGAAGCCTGGTTTACAGTCTCTGTTGTCTGTCTGAACCCTTTGATGGCCATGTGAGAGTATGGAAAATGTTGAAGCCCCAGTGAGTTTAGGAGAGGAGTCTCAGGATGGATGATGTTTGAGAAACCTGCGCATGGGAGGCGATTGGTGTTCTGTAGCAAGCAGACGTTAGAAATAATGTTTAGTACACTCTTAATAAAAAAAGGGTGGCTTTGTTACATGGTTTGAGTGTTTACGCTGAAATCCCCAATTTGTGTAAGCGCTAATCTGAGCTAACTGAAAAAATGCACTGTATCAAATTTAAGATTTTATCAAAACATGGAACATTATTGCCTTCATCATCATTGAAAAAAAAAAAAAGGACATCATTTTGAAATTGAATGTAAGAATAGCAGCCTGAAAATTAGGACTGTGTTGGAGTAATTCATTTTCAATTATTGCACTCACTGTTTTTTTATGGTCTGTAACTCAAGCTTGAACATAGTGTGCAATTAACGAAAAAGTATGATGTGGAACAATACACCTCTTCTTGTTATCGGGCTCGTTACATCTAAATCGCAGCACTAATAGAATTCAGCAGTATTGCTTTTAGAAACAAGTGTTTTAAAAATGTTTCCTTTCGATTAATTTTTGTTTATGTTGCTGCCATCTCAGTGCAGAAGATGGGAAGCCATGCACATACTCAGGATTACAATATTTGCTGTTGTACGTCGTCGATTGGACGGCCATAGTGCGTGCCTGTACGTCCCCCATCACACCTACGAAAGAGCGGTTAGCATTCCAAAATAAACACAACCATGGATGTCGCAGCCACAAACGGGCACGGACACCACCTGCCTTGGTTATTCTTCGGTGCCAAAAGGGCTGGTTCACACGCACCCACCTATAGACGTTTGCAAGCAGCAGTGCTTCGAGAGCTAGTCTGGCCACAACGCTTTGCTTGGGTGCCAGTCTGGAAACCGTCGGTATGCCTCAGCAATGCTTGACTATCAGATGGTCTACCCACACCAGCAACAAGAGGCCATATTTGCAAACGTCTATAGTTATATATAGTTGGGAAGGGTTCCAGGACTACTCGATAGATGGCGCAAGTGTGCTCTCCCATCGTAAACGGTGACAAGAGGTTGCCATGCCGTAGATCGCACTCAAATGCAGATGTGTGAACCAAGTGTAAGCTCCGTCGTCCGACGCCGAGAGTGACTCAAACCGATTTTCGACCCGTCTTCCCCAGCGGCTCAGGACGGAACGGCTTCCCATCCGGCCGGTGTTACCCACTTCTGCGAGGACTGTGGCGCCGCGCTGCCCTCCCGGCTGCTCCTCGAGAGCCACCGGGCGGCGGTGCACCCGCACAAGGAGGGCCTGCACCGCTGCCGCTTTGCGCCTACTTCCACCGGTACCAGTCCCGGGTGGCGCGCCACGAGAGGATCCACACCGGGGAGCGCCCCTACCGGTGCCAGGTGTGCGGCAAGGCGTTTTCCCAGAAAGGGGACCTGGGTATCCACCGGAGGATCCACTTCCGAGAGGAGCCCTACAGGTGCCACGTGTGCGGGAGGGAGTTCACGCACAAGAAGAGCTTTGTACGGCACCAGAAGCTCCACTGAGAGGCGGGCGGACCCTGGCGGAGCGCGTACCCGCGGGCGGGCGAGATGCGTGGCGTGGAGCAACATTGCTAGAGGGTATTCACTGGACGCCGTAGTTGAGCGCGCCGTTTAGAGTGCACGCTCGGAACGAGCTCGCATTAATAGGCTGCTGAGAGCGGTAATCTTGATGGCATGGAATGCACGTTGCAAAAGAACGCGGAGCCTCGTCGTCGGCACTCGCTCGGCAGTTGCGCACGCAGCTGTGGCTGCCGGTGAATACCTCCTATGTGGGAGGAGTGGAGAGTCTAGATTGTAGACAAGGTCCAACTCAAACCGTGCGCATGCACTGCGTTGTCGCGTGGCAAGGAGGAAACCGCGCGGAAAGGCGGAGACGTTTGCAGACTGTGTACGCAATTGCCGTCCCCTCGCAGCTCGTATCTGTGGTATGGAGCATCCCGTCACCTACCGGCTTGCCTTAGCGGCCAGCGGGTAGATGACGACGAAATAAAGTTCTCTTCTACGTGGCACTCTGGCCTATGGTAGGCTCGACCGGAGTCACGGCCCATAGACCACGTGACCCCGGTCGAGCGGTTGGAAACTCCCGTAATACAGGCTGTCCAGGAAGGAGATCCAACTGTTGCGCCGCTAGCGGCTAAGCCGCGGAATAAGCCCGAAAAGGGAAAACGGCGCGCATCACTCGGTTGTGTTTCTCGTGCCGCGCTCGGCCGACGTGGCCGAACACCGAGTCGGCATTGAGCCGAGGCTTGTGTCCACTCGGTGGGGCGCCTATCGAGGACGGGTTCCGGCCAAACGCCGATGAAGCCTTCCTGTTTAAGTTCTGCCTCGTGCTCGATCGAGGAAGACGACGTAAAGGGTCCATCCTGCAGGTCTTGAGTTGGGTAAACACCGAGCTCCGTGGGAAACAAGCCGGACAAAGCACCCCCTCCCTTCCCCCATGGTTCGATCTCCTTGCCAATAGCCACTGTCCGGATGTGAACGGCAGGGGGTTTTTCAGTTGTCCTGCCTCCAATTGCAGCGAGGGGGCAATGAGCGCGCACTCGAGGCCGCGCATTTGACAGACGCCCCACCTTTCTCGTCCAGTCAGTGACTATCGATACCTTCAGTTCTGGAGCTTCCTATAGATGCGGTGCAGTGAGAGCATTTCAGATTGTGTGTAAATATTTGTAGCAGTGGCGCTGCCAGTGCATTTGGTTTACGCCATCTGCTATACTTCGCCTGGTGCAAGTCCAGACGCAGCCGACGGGACCAATCGGATGGCGTCGAAAGAGCACAGTCGTGGTGTTCGTCGTGTTTTTGCACGTGTTCTATCGTTGCCGAACCAATCATAAACAGAAGAGGCCTGGTGACTTGCGCTTTTGACGCCACTTGATTGGTACCGCTGCCTCGTAGCGTCGGCTGCATCTGGACTTCAGCTGAAACGAAGTATAGCTGTTGCTATGGACGAAAGCCACGTATCATTAGCTCCGTGCTTTTAACATTTCGAAAAGGTTTGTCACCCAAAAGCATACAGAAGGGTAGCCAACGATTGATGGTATTGTCTCCTAATATGCAGAATGTGGACCTCTTCGTAGGCGTTGAAAAAGCCCCGCTCCAAGGCGGAGTTCCACAGCTGAGTCAATCTAATAACGGCATCGGGCTCGTTTCACCACAAAAAATACCATTTTTATATTGTATTTTTATAACTGCAGGGTAGTGTTGCTGTTAATGTTTTAAGGTAAACAAATGGTAACCGTTTTTGGCCTGTATCAGATTTGCTGAGGGTATGTCTGTGTGTCGTCTGTTCTTCGACTATGCTTTCCTGTCTTTGTTTTGAAGGATTTTATGTCTTGTCTTGTTGAGATGACCTATTGTTTTTTTTAATCTGTACATTGACCAAACGTCACACGAAAGTATCATGTACACATCGCGACACTGTTAGCGTGAACACGTACATCGGCACATTTTCGCATTTTACTTCTAAACAGTATTAGCGAACACGAAATTTTATCGCTTACATTATAGAACTAAATGAGCTCTTTCCGTAGCAATAATAACTTTGATGGCATCCCTTGGTTTCACAGAGAAAAACTGGAAAAACCGGCGATCGCTTGTTCGCGCTAACAGTGTCGCGCTCTGTACCTTCTCTGCAGTTGAACGGGAATGATTTTGGATGCAAATCTTACAGTTTTGAGATTCAAGTGCTCAGTCATTAAGACATGGGTACTGTGCATAATTGAAACAAACATGGGTACTGTGCATAATTGAAACAGACTATTATATGGGGCCAGTTGATAGGCCATTTATATAAAAAATACATCAAGCATGCAAGAATACAGTGTACCGTCTCTTCATTTCTCTTGGCGTCGCCGTTGTTTTTGTGCTTGTGGCTAAACTACTCCATGTTTTCTGCAGCTAGGAAACCACTCGATGTCATGTTTCTGAAATTATCAGTGTCGTCAATTTGTTGCCCTAGAAGACCGAGAGTGAAGGCGCTGGTCTCATAAGTGGATTATTCTTTGAGCAATGAGGGATTTTCCGAGCCATGAGGGCGAGACACAATTGTTCGGCACATACGACCGTGGAGTCATCTTTACTGCAGATTTCTCCCTGCGAAATGTGACTAAAGACAGTCCTACACCATGCTGTGATAGCAACATATCTAGGCCCTTGTTACTCAATCACCAAAAACTGGGCAACCATATTTTGCTGGATATTTTCGCATTCCTTCCCCATTCATATTTTTTCTCTGTCACACACCATTACCCTAGTTTCACTGTTTCACCGACGTGGTCCTGGTACTGCTGTCAGTTATGCGCCTGCTGTTCCGGGTGTTGCTCGCTTTCTTTTACTGAACACGTAGATGTACCGATACCACGCACACGTTCATGTGCGACCCATACGTGTATGTTACATTTTAACTAGCGTTTAAAGTTTTCGCTCGGGCTCTAGTCGAAATTCCATGCGACCAGCCTGATCGCCGCAACGTTTCTCTTTTTCGGGGCTTTTCCTTGACTTCTACGAGGCTTCCAGTGTAACCAAGCCCGCTCAAAATAGAACACCAAGGCGTCCTCGCAACGGAACTTTGAAAAATGACACGAATAAAGTCGACTTCTTTCGGGACGTCCTCGTATGCCGTTAAGTACGCTTTGGTCTCGGTGTTGACAAACCCAGGATTTTGCATGTGTCTTGTACACTCGCGACCTATTGGTGTCGCCGCCTCGCGGGTGCCCTCCTGTGACGTAGGTGGTAGGATACGAGCAGACGACGTGCTATGACAATGTTAGTTTGTATCTACGTCGATTAAAAATGGTTTATTGAAAAAAACGTGTCTGATGTTTTTGTGAGTGACCTTTGTAATGAATGACAGCACCCCAAAGGTGCTCTTTATATTAAAAAAGAATCTTTCAAGTGTTCAAAAACGATCCTGGAGCTTCACATTACAGCTCACGTGGCGTGCGTTGGGGCTATTCACAGACTCTTTGATTCTTGTTTTTTCGGATCTGTGAAGGCTGCTGTAGAAAAAGTATTTGCATTCATCAGGGTAAATGACGCTCTGTCTTACCTGTGCACGTGCGTATAGTAATGCTGCACAGTGCTGCACACTTGTTTCAGCTACATGAGCTTGCCAATACCGACGCTTCTATCCAAGCGACTCGACAGTTGCTGACAAGCAAATGCTTCTCAGCAGCTGACGTTTAGCTCCTCCTGCATCGAATACGTGGCAAAGAAGTTTGTCACATCGCTACTTTTGCTCGAAAGAGAAAGGAGAAATTTTTAATATTGCCGGAAATGGCTCGCAAATTCAGGCAATTAATTAATTTTGTTTTACCATATTTTTACTACCTGAAACCAGTTATTTCGAGGAAACGTTTGTTTACCGGTTTACAAAATTAAAAAAAGGAACCGACTTAGAGCTAATAAGAGACCAGCACTCTTAGAACACACTGAATACCAACAGGATACACGGAGTTGCTTTCACTGAAGTGTTTACTACACACGCAAGAGCTGCTCGAAATTTCGCTTTTTTATTTTGTCTGAATCGCAATAAAAAAATAATGCACCCTGTTCACCGTGGTAGATGTTGTAATGGTGCTAAGCGCCGGATATTCTATTTTCATCGTCCAGCTTCTCTACTGGGGTAGAGAACTAGTACACCATCATCCGAGCGCTTCAGAAGACCTGGCGCTAAAAGTGTTTTTAGCACGACCGCGCATGCGACTGCTTTCAAACTTTGGTGAAACGCCCTACTACAACTATCACTTCACCCGAATTAACATGACGCGTGAAACGGGCTTTGCAACGCGTTACCCAAACGGTGCACGAAGCTGGCCTACGAGCCGAAGATCCGAGATCTCGCGCGGGTCTGTCCTACCCGCAACGTCTGCAAACGATGACGATATGCCTAGCGAAGCGCCAATGTAGTTTGCGCACGCCGCCAATAGTCGCCCTGACAGGACAGAAAGCCAGGCATCTCTTTCGGATGCACGACCTCCGGCGTCACGCTATCCCGCCCGTGCATCCAAAGCGATCCCCAACGGCAACCAATGACGTCAGTAGAAGCCAGACCGTCTCAGCTGTCAGACGCCGTCGATCCTGGCGGTCAGTCATGAGAGTGTAAACGTGCAAAAAGACGTAAGAATCGAGTGTGCCGCTCAACCCATATTTGCTCTAGACGTAGTCAGACCACTCGGACGGCAGGTCCTCGGTGCCTGGCGTGCGAATTACGTCGATCGTTCTGCGAGGTTTTTAGTTTGCGTGATTGTGATCGAAAATCACGTGCACCATGTATTCAGTCACCAAGAGTTGCTCCGACGCACTTATTAATTTTGTTTCTCGTGACCACCACCAGGTTTCTGGCTGGCCAGATTCGAATTTGTGGAGACGCCCTGAACACGCCCAGCCCGCTTTGAGCAATGGCGCCTCCTCATTTGCCTGCTATACTCCCCAATGTATGCGCCAAACTCTCTATATACGGCTTTGTTCTGCCCCAACCGTGCGTCGTGTAAACGTCGTCCGAGCTGGCTTTGTTTCGGTCGTGACGTAGCCTCGAGTGCAAAACGACGCGTATGTTTTCCGACGCGAGGGGTCTTTGCCGGGCGTGCTTCGCCTGGGTGCGTTGACACCTGTTTTCGGGGACTCCTTCGTCGTGAAATAATTGTGTATGCCTCATTAGCTTGTTACAAATGGAGCAAAATTTGATAAGCCTCTTGCGGATGTTGTGGCACAGTACAACTCCTTGCTCCGGGTCCCTAGATTAGCGTGCAGCCCGTGCGAAGACGTTGGGGAGGGTCGGTGGTTGAGGGCGTGAGCGCACCGAGGCTCGGAACGTGTGAAACTAAAGCTCGTGCTGCAGAACACAGACTCCATCCCTACCCCTGTCTGTTTCGATCCGGACAAGCATCGTACCGGCGTGCGTTCATGTGTCACAACTGCATGATGCACGGTAAAGACCAGAGGCTCGCAGTGGTACTATACTCGTTAAACTTCTCATCTGCAACGTAAACCAGTGTCGCCTACACCTTCAAAGGCTTATTAGACCTTGCGCTGTCTAAGCATAAACGTCTAATTTGCTTCTTTTTTTTTTTGCTTTGAGAAGCGAGGCAATTGTGGATGTGTATCACCTGTTCTGTTGTATTGCCTTTGGTGCTGGGAATTGCCACTATCTTCTTTTTGGCTGGCTGTGGCGACATCGCAAGTGTTGCGACATATAATGGCAAGTTGTGATGCAGCCAGGGCAATCTGGCTTGATGACAGACTTTTATTTAGACAAACAAGGAAACAAGTACATAGTAAAAATAGCATAAAATGCCCTCTTCCCTGACACAAAAAAACATGCCTGCTATAAAAATGAGATGAAAGGACACCAATCTTACTTCCTTCATATTCACAGTACCGTTCACTAACTTGCAATTCATTTTAGGTCACTCTGCCAGCTGCCAGTGTGGGTAAATTTCATTTATATTTAAACATTGACATTACAACCTGGAGTGAAAAAAAGAAAAGAAAAATGTATTAAAAGAAGAGAATGAACTACAGAAACTGGTGAGAAAAGAATGTTGTTGTAGCTGGTGGTGTTGTTGCAGTATAGTCGTGTTCCAGATTTAATGTCGACTTTACTTCTTGAGGGAGGGAACACCAATTTTATGGTCACTAATGCTCAGTTTCTCAAAAACAAAAGTAACTAAAAATGTTTAATTGTTTCAGATAGCAGTTGTCAATTCAACACATTTTAGAATTTTCGTCCAGAAGTATTCACTAGTGGGCCATAGTTGAACTAGTTTACGTAGAACATGTGCTGCATTAAGCTTTCACTTTGCTTTCACAGCCTGCAGTTCCATACTGTCAAGACTGTCATTCTTGTCACATGACAAATGAGTTTGTTCAGGTGCATGCCCTTTGAACCACATCCTGAAATATGGCGTCCACACTTTGCCAACACAAGATATAGACGACCCGCATTCTCACTTCTCGACTAAGTCGTCTGGGTTTGTCAGCAGGTATGATAAAATTCACCTGCCACCCGCTACGACCAGGTAAATGTAAGATTATTAAGCACTGAACAGTGACCCCCTGGTTTGAGAACCCGTTCCCACTGCTGGCACAAAGCACATAAAGATTGGGGGCACTCACTCGTACCCTTTCCAAAGTACAATCGCGAGAGATCACAAAAACGGCGGAGAATGGCGTGCCATACCGTCCGTGGCACCCAACAAATGCCCGAAGAGTTTCCAGAAGTGGCAGACGACGCAATGCGAGAAAATGACCGCCTTGCCCGTAGTCCTACGCAATCGTCCGTACCAAAAGGGCAATCTCGACAGAGACCAGCAGAGTGCCACACTACGTTCTCCGCCTTCGTGCAACTTGCAAGACGGAGGGGAACATCTAAGTAATGTTTCGGTACCTGGAACGCATTTTCGACCGGTGTGTTTAGCGAGGTGACCTAAAGCAAGGTCCCTCGACCCGACGACGTCGTAGAAGCGTCGCGCTGTTGTCTGCCGTAATCCCGGCAGCAGCAGACGCCCGTTCTGCCGCAGGTCCCTCCCCAGCTTCAAAGTCTGCGGACGTTTCGGCAGCCACAAGCTGGGATGCCGCGACGACGGCAATACTCCTGTTTGCCCACACCTCTCGCGGGAACGTCTACGGCCAACTGCCGGGATCGTGACGTACGACCGCACGAATGCCGTCCCCCACGACGCATTTGTTGTCGCTTCAAAAGGAACGCTAGACGCACAGTCAAAGACGCGTTCCGGGCACTTTAGTGACGCACCCTTGGCTCACTCGTGACCCCCTGCACCAGATCAGTGACGCAAGAGTACCTTGTGTCTCTTGCAGCTCCGCTGGTGCACAAAGTCCCTCCCGCACGTCTGGCACACGAACGGCTCCACGCGCATGTGGATCCTCTGGTGGATGTTAAGGTCCCCCTTCTGCGCGAAGCCCTTCCCGCAGGTGGAGCACACGAAGGGCCGCTCCCCAGTGTGGGTCCTCTCATGGCAGGTGAAGCGGGTCCTGTCGTTGGTAGAGTAGGGGCAGAAGGGGCACCGGTGCTTGCCTTCCTCGCGGAGGCGTGGCACCCGCCCCCTGCGACCCGCTGGGAGCTCGGGTGCGAGCTGCGGCGGCCCGGCGTAGCCTTCAGTGCGGAAGGGGCGGTTCGCCGGGTGGAAGAACCCTCCGTAAGGCTCTGTCGGAGAAAACCGGGCACGGAACCCGCTCGTTGGGGTTTTCCGACGACAATTTCTCTCAGCTCGTTTACTATAAACATTTTCTGTTTACTCTCGTCTCCGGCGACGTAGTTCACACGTCCGATATGGGTGACAAGAAAAAATGAAAGCCGTTTACGACACCCTGTAACGCCGATTTAGAGCGCAGCTCTTGAGGAGGGGAGAAGGGTACTGAGGGGAAGGTTTTACCCTCGTCCCTCCTCATCCTCCCCTCATCCTTCGAGCTCCTCCTCTCCTCCCCTCCCCCTCGTCCTCCTCCCTGTGCGGTGCATCATGGGAAATGTCTCGTAATGCACCGCGCGAGACCCTCGTGACGTCACGAGGGTCCCGCGCGGTGCAGTATGGAACATTTCCCATAATGCACAGCGTGACTACGCCGATGGCGACGCCGCTCAAGCCGGAAACGGGCGCCTAAGAGCTGCGCTCTAAAATTCAAGACATTACAAGTTACAACCTGGAACAACCCCCAAGAAATGTAGAAACAAAGCAAGGGCTGACAACCGTCAAAACGTCAGAAAAACGGAAACACATGCCAGTTACGCGGCAAGGGCAAAACAATGTTTTCCCTTGTACTGGAATTTCCACGATTCAAGATGGTGACGACTACAAGAAAAAGATGCATAGTCGGCGGCAAAGAGAACAGCAGGGCATGTCTTCATAATGCCAGGCCTCCGAGTGCTCCATGCTTTGTGCCTCCTCGTAAGAGAGTCGGCCCTTTTACGAGGAGAGAGATTTTTTCCACACTTCGTACACGAATGAATAATCATGATTTATTGCAAGAACTGCAGTAAGTCGTGCAATGTTTGTAGAGCAGTTGGCTTTTGGGGCCAAAAATGGCAGCCCCTTTTCGAAATGACCAAGTGGCACGTATCACGTTCGACTGCTGCTTTTCAGTAGAGACGGACTGTATGCTTGCTGGTGATAAACATCCTATGCTGTTTACTCGAAGCCTGAAGGTCGGAAGCCGAACCAAGATGGACAAATTCTGGCTTCACAATAGACCCTTTCCGAAATTCAGTCTGGCCACTTTGGTCACTATCATCATCTGTGGAACGGCATCTGTGCCATACCAATGGCGGCCTTCTAGTGACTGATAAAGGAGGACATTGAAGATGCTCCTAAGCGGATCTTGCGAGGCCTGTACATTCGGGGGGTCAGTACGACGCGACGATATAGGAATGGAACACAAGAGCTACGTAAGCGTTTATTTCTAATAACTCAGATTCAGTCAATCTGTGGGCGGCACAGGATCGGCTCTAAACACTTTGGTTGTATAGAAATTATAATAGAATTTTCTCGAGGACATCTCAGTGGGTTGGAGCTTTGTTCTGAAATGCAGGTTCTTGGTCACCATCGAACTGAAAGTGATCGAGAAAGAACTCACACTGAACAATTTTTCAGTGCCGTTAATCTGCGAAAGTGACGGTGTCGATACAACTTCATTTCCGCCATTTGATATAGCAAAACCTAAACTGCTTTAGAAACCACCAGATGGCAATGAATTTCGGAAAGGGTCTATTGCTTTGAACCTTACACACAGTCCAATGTCAGCTGAACTGATAAACAGTGCAACAGCGTGTCACAAAAGATATCTTTACACTGTTCAGTTATACAGATTTTAAATTCCCTGGATCAACGTACCGATTTCTAGCATTATCACACGTGGGACACAAAAATGACTGCTCTGGGTAAAATATACGAGGCAAATCCACATGTTCTTCAGACAACACCGGACATCAATAACAGAAGAGCACCAAGCTGAAAGCAGGTTTATAGATGCCAACAAGGACATATCACAATGTTTACTATTTCAGTAAGCATTTGGGGCACAGAAGAAAGTTTCAGGACTTCTCTCATAACCTCGATCGAGGAACAGATTGGGCGAAAACACAACACAATTTGAAAACGATTGATTGCACGGCCACGCCGCCCAGTATAAACGCTGCGAGCTTCCCACGTGCGCTTGCACCAGCGTAACGACGAACGACCGGCAAGCAATCCAGTGGCTGTCAGGAAAGCCTGGAAGATTAAGCAAACGTTAGCATAAAACATGAGAGTTTACAAGCATTAAAAAAGTTTGATCAGGAGCAGGCTCGCGCAAGTTCAGAAATGCTCTGTACGTTTGTGCATGCACAGAGGGATCGGTGGCCGAGTGCATTGCCACATTTCAGCTCGAAGCACGTGTAGCGAAAGCTCGCACTGCAGAACCCGGTAATCCTGTGTTCAATCCCCACCCCTGTCGCTTTCGAGCTGGATGAGCATTGTACTGGCGTGTTGTCGTATATCGTTACTGCGGGGTGCATGTTAAAGGGATGCTACAACAAAATTTCGGAGTTTATTTCTTGGTCTATTCGTGTTCAATGGATCATTATCACATCAGACACACCAATCCCTTGTTGAAAAGGACACGAAAAGGAATTTTAAAACAAATTAAACGATTAGCAAAGAGCACCTGGTGGATGTCGCTAACGCCTCGTTTGTAATGCCCTTCTAGGAACTTTGACAGGTAGTGACGGTAACTGTCTCGCCTCCGGGCACGACGAGAGAAGAGCTGAAGAAGGAACTCCCTTCTCCCCGAGACTTTTTTTTGTGTGTTTCAGAAATTGCTTTGTCCCTCCACAAGATTATAGAAGATTAACTCGTTACTCAAAATTCGTACAAAGACAGCTTTGGGTTTACTTGCGGTGGCCCGATCGCTGGTGTGCTTCGGCTGCTTTCACACGGCCTATCCAAGGCCGTCTGAATGTCACGTGACCTTAGAGACAGTGACGCGCAGAAAGCGTATCATGGGCTACGTCCAGAGCAGGATTGGCTGGGATAGCTTGCAGCGTCCCCTGCGTCCGGACGTAAGGTCCCGAGACAAACTACGTCACGAATGCGGCTGATGTGACGTGCTCTTCACTGGCTGTTCTCCGAGCGCTTGCCACAGTAGGTCGTTTACAACAAAATATACAGCCATCAGGCTGAAAATACAAACGTGCGATTGTCATTTACGGATATTGTGGGTCATATCCAGCCTATTTGTAAACACGACGGGTATATTTCAAATTTCATTGAAGTATCCCTTTAAAGACTCCAGGCTAGCGGTGGTACTGCATTGCCAAAATTACTCATATACAGCGGTCACGCGAGATCCATTAGGATCAGCGGTCAGCGAGATCCATTAGGGCTGACTAACTTCCCGCCGTATAAACATGCACACGAAACATATTTCAGGCTTGTAAGGGTGACCCCATGTTACGCATAAAGTCAGCAGAGAGACCATTATCTGTTGCATGTGGCTGATAATAAAAGGGTACACTTAAACATTCCCAAGTATGACACATCGTAACATTGAACAGCATTCAGGAACACTGACGAGACTTCTCACGGTGGAGATACACATTCCAAGTAGTTGACACTGCCTTTCTAAATTAAACAAGCAGTAAAGTGTAATGCTCGGCTCATTTCTTGGAACGGTGCTAGAAATGTGATCTCTTACGCGTCGCTTGAGTGTTAAACTGAACATAAAATATTAAATATTTTACTACTTTTCACGAACTTATTCCAGTTGTGCAGTCCTTGGGCACAACTAAAATTTGTAAAACAAAATAATCACCCGAACGGCATTTGGCTAAATGCCAAGCAAAGTGTCCGCATTGCGAGGATATTATCACGAATAGCAGTCAGTATAAAACGTTCGAACATTCCAGTATAAAACGTTCGAACATTCAGCACGAACGAAAATTCCGTCTCATTCGGGCTTGCAATGGTGCAAATTGCAGCTGACAGAAGCTAGACGCCGTTTCACAGACAACGCATGTTCAAGCTGAGCACATGATGGTTCACCGCAGGAAAATAGCAGAGAAGGCAGACGCAAATTACTGCACGTTATCTCGCTTGCCACCAATCACCACCGAATGCAGGAAAGAACGCGCACAGAACATCACACATTTGTCTACACGGTATGCACAACACAACTACTACAATGCCAGAACAATGTAAACACCCACAACGATCAACCACGATCAGCCATGACTAGACTGGAATGGATTCTTTCTTCCTCTTGTAAGGAATCCTCGGAAAACTACTTCGTGCTGCTTTGGGGTTTGTAGAAAGTGAGCAATCGAACCAAAACTTTAATTTGCTACGTTACGCCTATCGTGGTGCTCGCAAGATCTCTTAAGTGTCAGTTAAAATTAGTTAAAATAATGTTGGTCACGCGAAGAAATTTAACGTAGCTTATTCCTGGAGAATATCGGGAATACCGAAGTTATGGCCACAAACTAGCCAAGGACAGTTTAAATCCACTCCAGCAATGGCGGTTCAGGTAGTGCGCGAATCACGACCGGCTTGCGAATGATGAGGATCGAAAAGACTTGTATCCGTGTGCACGTAAAAAGTCGTGTTTTCGCGGGCCGCCAACAAAACCCGGCCGGCATGCCGAGAGGAAAGCACCGGCACTGGCTGGGTTGTCGAATCGGTCTTTGTTCAGTGTGCCCAAAGATGAAGCTCGCCGGGATTTGTGGGAGAATCATCTTCGCCGCAGTGAAAAGCCCTAGACGACACATGTGCGGTGTGTGCGCTTCTCCTCGAAGAGCGCTGCGTTCTCCGGGATAATGTGCACGTCGTGGGTAGAAAAGAGGTGAGGATTCCGCGCGGAGTGCCGAAAACGTCTTGCCCAACATGCTGGGAAAGTGGGGTATGCACTGCCAAGTGCACTCGACGGATGGAGGGCGGAAGGGAAAACTTAGAAGACTCATCTCCTGGTCTTGGCAGTGGCGTCTTTCCCAAGGCTACCTCTCATTTCAAGCAACCCAGCCCAGGAATCACCTTGTTACTTGCGGATTGGTCATGGGTATTTTTAATTCATATTTGTATGGATATATAGACCTTTTGTCGACTTACTCAAGCGCCAAAGAGAATGCTGGGAATGTAGCTACGTACACTGCATATGCACTCGCAGCGGTAACTGTGTGGAAGCAAAATTCTACAACAAATGACACTTCACACTTGCATTTCTCTAACGCCTTATTTTTGTTATTTACTTCAAATCTTTTATCCAGGGGAGGGGAATGCCTGCGGCATGTGTACCTATGTTCCCAGCATTCTCTCTGGCGCTCGGGCAATTTAACGAAAGGTCTACTGCAAGGTTGCCTTTGAACAAGACGCCAACTTATTTTTCAGGAGCGCCGTGTCCACCTCGTCGCGACCTACGCCAGGCCCCGCTCGCGAGGGTTTCTTATCTGAAGCCGTGACACGCATCTTTGCTTCGAGCCACTTCGCTCGTGGCACCCTCCGTTCGATCTGCCAGTGCAGGCTCGGAAAGGACGCTCTGATCGTCCCAAGCAGTCTTTTCTGGTACACTCTAGTTAGGGTGCTTGGAACGCCGTCTTCGACTGGCGCGTTTGGCGTCCTTGTCACCTGTGCGTTGAAAGTGACCCTGAAACGGCAACAAACGACATCACAAAGCGGGAGTGCCAGGATCCCGGTGCTGTGGTCGTACAGGTGCCGTCGAAAGCACGAGCAAACGCGAGTGTGGCCATCGTCGTGGTGTCCCAACTCCCGGCTGCTAAAACTAGCGTGGACTGTGAAGCCGAAAATTAGCTGTAGTGGAACAGCCGTCCGCCACATCCATCCCTGCCGCTGCGTCGCCACCGTTATCGCAGCCGGCGGAAACAGGACACTTCTACGACGTTGCCAGGCAAAAAGTCGCTGAACCACTTTTCAGGACGTGGTAAATACACCAGTTGGAGATGCATTCCAGGTAGCGCAAAACCGCTTCTGACCTGTTGCAGTTGCTTTCGTCGGCTAAATATTTTTCTTCTTTCTTTAAAAGTAGGTTACAGTCAGAGTTCATTGAAGCCCAGGCGGGTTCAACGAAAAGTTTTTAACTCCAGCGCTTCTTCGACACTAAATTGTAATCGCAACAGTGATGTTTCACGCAGCCAATGCGCACCGTCGGTGTGGTATGGCGATGAACTTGACGAGTGAGTGAACCGTCTCTCTCGCTCGATTTTCGCTACTCTAACACGTAGCACCAAAATTAAGCAGTGGGCGATAAAGTGTCCCAGTCATGTGCCAGTGTATGTTGTATACAGTATGGGAGAGTATACCGTATGCTGAGATTGTGTTTGTCCGTCCCTCCTCGTCCTAGTCCCGGGTTTTTTTAATCGGTGTTTAACCACCACCAGCTTGTTTGCGTCCTAACCTTTTGTTCACCATATGCTGTCCTTTTTCTGTTCCAAATGTATATATTGTACAGCATAGGACAGCACATACAGTCTACTCTCTTACACTGCATAGTCATATACAATGCGTTTGGCCCACAAGTGCCGCCACCTGATTCTGTGCGCTAATTTGACAGGAAACGGGATGATTGGATGAATCCAAATTTGACTGATTGGGTGAATCTAAACCCAGCTAATCAATCAAGGCTGGCCTCAAGCCCAGTGAGTTGTGGAGAAGTAGCTGCCTCAGTACTCGTGCTCAAATTTTGTGTGCACAGCATGACACATAAAGGCTTTTCAAAAGCTTGATGATGCCTATGGGTGCCAATGTGTAACTCATCTTTGTTGATGTCTTGTTTTCTTTCAGAATTCTTGGCACACTCTGATTTGCAAAGCCCAAGCAAAATTGTCACAACTGGAAATTTCCTAGTAACTATCCATACAGTGTGGAATGCATTGAAGTTTCGTCAGAACATGTTATTGCTCGTTTGACGCCAGCCATTTGTGCTCCCCACTATTTATTGCTGGGAATACAAAGATCCAGAAGAAATATAATTTATCAAGGTAGCAAATTAGGCTAGTTGGTAAATGTTGTACATGGTGGGGATAAACAGCTCAGTAAATGCAGATGAAAAAAGATAAAAACACAACGGGACACGGATGTGTCCTGTTGTGATTGTGTCTTTGTGGTTCCCATTTACTGAGCTGTTTTTCACCATTTATGTACCAGAAGATCTTGTAGCAAAATATCACAATACACTACGAAGCTTCCTGAAGTAGCCATGTTTGCCTCTTGACAGAACTATTTCACTGTTTGAGATTGCAGAGTGGGAACAAGGTTTATCATTGGCAACTGTCACATGTAAACATGGTACTTGTATGACACCACTATAGATGTATGTGACAAAGTTAAAACTTCACCATCTTTCTAGGTTTATCTAGGAACAGCAGATGTGCTATGCCTAGGATGGGCAGCTCCCATGCAGACTGCTCTACTCCTGTTATTGAATTACTCCTACAATGTCAAAACCAGCAAAGACGAAAGTTTGACTTCTGCATGAGGATTGTCCGAGTTTCTGAAGTCCAGTAATGTGATTGCTGCGTCCTTTGCGCCAAAGTGCTCACCCTGCTACATCCTGCCACATTTCACCAAAATGTGGGTAGTTTGTGCCAACGCTGTGCCAAAAGTTAATTTCATTTTATCAAAATGGAAACTGATAGTTGTCGCTACACTGCCAGATTGTTACGGTAAACTTGCATTGATTTGCAACACTTGTGTATCACTCTGAATAACGTGTGATAAAATGATATGATCTGCGTATTAAACACGACACAGTACTCTGAAGTTCCTGGATATTTTTAATTGCTTGTGGTTTGTTCTGGCGGTTTAATTAGCTCCGTTGAATGCGCTTCTCACCGCGCACTGATGCACTACAGAGAAGCTGCGCCCACGGAGTAAAATGAATGATCTTGTGAACGGGGCTTTGCCCCCAGCGCATCCTTGTGTTGAGGGGCAAAACACTCTTCCAGGGTAAAATGGTACACGTCCGCACATTCTTTATTAAACAAAACATAAAGGTTGGTGAATGCTCACTGACAACACATACGTAGCAGTAACATTTCTACAATAATATTGCAATTAGTTTATATAATAGACTGCAACATTCTGAAAGTTGTGCGCATAATTTGTCGCAATCTTTTTTTTTTCTTTTTTAATGTTTAAGGGAATTGGGGAAAGGTTGATGAATCACATTGACTAGGTATCAGTGGGCTGCTCCTTATGTTTAGTTAACACCTCCAAATAAGCCCCCAACTGTTAAATTGACTTAACAGTGGAATGAATGAAAGCTTGGGGATACCATTAATAAGTATAGCCATATTTTTATGGCATATTTATTCTCCATATGCTGACTTTTCACCATCATAAATCTCCACATGTAGGATGCCACTAATGTGCAGAACTAAATTACCTTTGATATTTAATTTCATGATTTGCAGTAGATGCTAAGATGATGTTGCCAGCTTTTGATATTTAATTACATGATTTGCAGTAGATGCTAAGATGTTATTGCACAGAAATGAAAACGCAAATTTAAAACAGTTTTTTTTTTTTTACAGGTTAAAGCATGAATTTTGAAATAGTATTTGCAGTGGATTAAAGAGTGCTTGTGCTCCAACAGTTTTCTTTTCTTTTTCTTTGCTGCTCCAAAATGCACTTTTAGCTGCTCTAAAAGGTGCTTCAAATGGCTCAAATCAATCGCTTTACTGCAAGTCTGATAGAGCTAGTTGTTGAACATATGTGAACCTGGGGCCTTATGCTACACGGCGGGGCAAGGTGGAACCAAGGGACCGCTTGGTTCCATTGTGTAGCGTAGGGCTCACATCTCTCATGAAAATATTGAACTTCGCTTTATTTTTTCAGGCCTTCTTGGCTTCTGCTGGCTCCCTGGATATCTCTATGTGTAGGTAGAGAAGTGCCGATATGTGCATATCAGACTTGAAGGAGTTCAACTGCTCACATTTTGACTTATGTTGCCTCCGATGTTTACTTTTAGGTTCCCATGTTTTCTCTTACCCTTTTTGAAACAAACTGTCATTTTTCAAATGGATCCATTATTCTTTGTCAGCAGGACTTTTCCTTGTCAGCTGCAATTTAGTTGTACCTTGTTTTGAAATTGTAATGAATTTAATCTATCATTTGTATCGCTTCGTTTGTCTGCTGTGTGTTTAGCATATCAACATTGAAAGAGTTTGCTGCTATGCAAGCTAGTGAATGACTGCTATGCTTCAACCAAAGACAAGGGAATAAAATAACGGACACACTGCAGCTGAATTTGAGACGGTGTGTTTGTAAGTTCATATTTGTTTCCCTCTCTTGGGTTGAAGTATGGAGGGCATATCAAAATTGTTTCCTTTTATTTTTGCTTCTATATTTATGAGGGAGGCAGATGTTATCTTGAGCCATGTGTTTAAAAAAAAAGGCTGTGTTCCTGTGTACCTTTTGTGCTCACTCACTCCTTATATGTGCTTGAGCTCTTCATGTTAGTCTTTATTATTTTTGGTACACTTAGTACCTGCAGCATCGATGATCTATTTTTAAATTAGATGTGTTTTGCTGGCTTACACTACTGCACAGGCTGTCCCAGTTTGATTCTTTTTGTAACTGATGGTGCTCGCATCTCTGTCATTTCTGTATAAATAGTATAAATTCTTTGAATGCATACGTCTGTACACAGATCATGCTCCAGTGAGACTCAGTTATTTGTTGCTGTTGAGCAAAGATAATTTCTGGTTACTTGCATGTGCTAGTTTAAAGCAAAATGTGATTCAATCAGTGACAAATCCAATGGGAAACAAAATTGTTGCAATCGCTTTGGATTGCTCCCCAAAGAAAGAAAAACTACTAACTTGGAATATTTTAGGCATAACATGTAGCATAAATATATTATCGAAGCAAGACAATATTAACAAGCAACTGGTTCAAATTGGTGAGGCATGGTAGCAGTACAGCAGAAAGCCTTGGCTAGAAAGGTTAAGAAGAAAATTATTTGGAGCATTTGTGATTGTGTTTCAGACAGATTTATGTACAGCGTGTCCCCAAATGAAATTTCCATGTTTTGTATTTCCAGTGTTTTGTTTTTATTGCTGAACGCTTAGTCTTTGCCCCAACGTCGGCCGCCAAATTCCTAGTAAAAATTTTAGTCTAGCTTTAAACTTTTGAATTAAATGACAGCAAGCTTTGAAGCTTTAGCATCTGGTCCAGGCTGCTAGCACTACGTTTGGGCAGACCTGGCATTTGGTGATACTTCTTTTCATCTTTATGGTCAAGAAATGTTATCGGGGAAGAGGAAGAAGAAAATAGATGGTGCTATGGAGAATTTGGCAGCCTTGAAATGGGGACACTTTGTACCATATGCCTGTTATCTTGAGGAGCCTGTCATTTATTTGCTGTCATTAGAAAAGTGTTTCGCCTTGCCTGCTACCTATATCCCCATGAAACTTGGCTCTGGAAGTTTCTTCCACCTGTTTGTAGTATGGCAGTGAAGGGCCCGACTGTATGTTTGGGGGGTGGTCTGGGTGCAACAAGTGCTCGATTACCTGGAAGCAAAATTGCACACAGCTCGAGGAAATGGATAACTTTTGAAATATGGTTTCTGATAACACTTTTGCATATCAAATTTATCTCTGAATTTATAAAGAATCTAGACATCGATTCTAGAGAATAGAACATCTAGGGAATCTATCTGTAGATGTTTGTTTGAAGCCTTAATCTCCCTCAGAAATGTATCACTAAATAAATGATTACACATAATCTGAGTCTTGAAGATAAAAAGTACAGCACCATCTTGTGAAAAGATATGCAAATAGTTGACGGAAACAAAAGAAAGAAGTTTGGCACGCAAATATGTGGTGACCAAGATTGGCGGAACGGCGAAAAATATGGATTAGTGTTTTCTCTTGCCACTAATATTTTATCATAGGTGACCATTTTACTTGAGACTATCGTATGCACAGATATTATTGACATTTTATAGTGATCCATAGAGGTTATGCAAGGGAGCCACCTCCACACTTTTGCCTGGTGTTGGCCACAGGCATCAAAGCTATAACTTGCAAATTTACCTTACAAATTCTTTAATAATTTCAGCCCTGTCCTTTCACTTGATCTTAATAAACAGTTAAAAAATAGTTGTTTTAAGCATTTTTTTGTGTATCTCGTTAATAAAAGGTTAATTCCAACATTGGAACACGCCAGCCATCTAAAATGTCACTCTAACTTTTTCAGTGACCATGTTCACCATAAGGAGGTCCGCGTGGGTACCATTGAAGTAGGATTTCTGCCTTGTGTGAAGGTGACTGCTGGAATTGCCCAACTCTAGTTAGTATACCCGTCATTTTATCAACATTGGATGACAGATATGTGTGGATTGAAGTGCAGGCATGTATCGTCCGCTTTACGTTCAGTACGAGTTTCGTTGCAAGTAATGACCGAGATATTTCTTGTCCAGCGGAGCTTGGGACGGTGCTCGGCACGGCGGCAGACGGCGTCATCAGCTGCGTAACGTGCGCAGGCTTCTTCGGCTCCTGGAGCCAGCTGGAGGACCACAGGAGGCGGATGCACAAACACGAGTGCAGCTACTGCCCGTACTCTAGCAATATCAGGTCTCATGTCGTCCTCCACGAACGTACGCACACGGGGGAACGGCCCTTCCGCTGCCAGAGCTGTGGGAAGGCCTTTGCGCAGAAGAGCCAGCTCACGGTGCATCAGGCCATACACGCGGGGGTGAAGCGCTCTCAAGTGCCACGTCTGTGGCATGGAGTTCATCCACAAGAGAAGCTTCACGAGGCACCGCGGTGTGCACTTCGGTCGGATGCCCAAGAAATAGAGAGCTTGCACGTCTGAACAACGGTGCCTGGAGTATCGACTCAGTGCGTCTGGTGCGTCGCAGCGAGCGTCGTGCTATCCTGGCGTCGTCGCGGCAGTGGAGATGTGAGTGGCAGACGCCTGTTTTGCCACAGGTCACCGTTCAGCTTAAGGGATCGAAGGATGCTTCAGTGGCGGGGGTTGGGACGCTTCAGACGGCAGTGATGCTCACGTTCGCTCACACTTTTTGCCAGAACTTCGGCGACCAACTGTCGGAATCGCGGCGCAGCCATACAAGACCCTTTGTAGTTTTAGAAAGTATTTCAGATCCGTACCGAACGTCTTACGGTCTTAAAAGATGTTTTATTGAGGCCAGTTCACGCATTTGCATCAGAGTGTACTCGAGTACACTCTGTTCCCTTCTGAGCTTTTATGACGAGAATGGATGGATGGATGGATGGATGAATACGGCTGAGCCCTTTGGATCGGGCGGTAGCTTACGCCACCTAGCCAATTTGTCTTACCATTTAAGCTTAGAATATTTAAATGTGAAAACTATATACACTCCGCACTGAACAGAAAGTGAGGCTATAAACCCCCTTGCCATCAGTTAATAAGAAAATACCTAGTTTTCTCGTGCTTTCTGCCACCATTCACTTAATCTTTGCTTGGTAATCTCTACTGTGTTGTAATCCACTTTGTAATCCACTTTGTTTCAGTGCTATTTTAATGCGAAAGTATTAACTATCCCATAGAGCTGGAGTCGACGGCATCTGTAAGTGCAAAGGAACGTGAAAGATACGTCCATTCTCTCATTGGCTGAGCAAAACGGCTCCATGATGCCAGTGCAGAATGCACTGGCATCATGGTGCCATCTGTCAAGTAGTCCTGGAACTCTTCACCGTGGGCTTAAAATAATTCTGACAATGCTATAAGCGACTATTTCTCATGTAAGGGTGTACCTCAAAGGCATCGTCGTTCACCTTGCATTGTACAAACGCGAACACCACATTTGTTTTTAGATCATAGATTTTAGCTCACAAATTTCGCAAAATCCTCGGCCTAGTTGTACGCAGTTCCAGGGCTACTTGCCAGACGGTGCCGGTGCGCCAGCACCTTCTCTCGTGGCAAGCGGTCGTGAGAGAACGCCACTCACCCGAGCACACAACATCCCCTGATTGTGCGAGACGGCTTATAGCCGTAAAAGAGTTAGCGGCTGTACTAGAAGTCTCACTGTGGTCTCGCGTGAGTAGCCATCTTGTACGGGGTTGCAGCTGTAAAGACCAAGCAGTACATTTGGCACGCCTTGCAGTATTTTAATTCTTATCATACATACCTGAGACTGGGCACGTGAATGTCATTTTGCAAAGAAGCTTTATGTCTATTTTTTTTAAAGCTCTGCACAAAGCTGGTGAAAGATTAAAAAAAAAAATTCCGAGGACACCTAAGCACTTTTTATGAGTTGTAAATGTGAAAGCACGAATGTTGTTCTTCCGCTCCCTTAGGTCGTCTGCGATGTACTGGCATGGACTGTCACGTTTCACTACTGTTGAGGTTGCGGCCGCCGCCTATATAGATGCCTCAGGCGCCGCCATGTTGCTCGGCGCCAAGAGGAGCAAAAGCTGCTGCAGCCCCCCAGCCCCTCCGGCAACGCCTGCGACACGAGAGCGGCGGCCAAGCACGTGCTCTCGTGAAGCGGCCGCCAATGGCAATCTAGGAGCCGTTTTGCTCAGCCAACGAGAGAATGGACGTATCTTTCACGTTCCTTTGCACTTACAGATGCCGTCGACTCCGCTCTATGGGATAGTTAATACTTTCGCAGTAAAAGAGCACTGAAACAACGGCTGTGCATTTTCTATGCCCTACACTGGATGTTCGTCATCTGCACGCTGGTTTGCGAGCTTGCTCCCATGCAATCATTGTTCATACCTTTCGCTACAATTATTACTTATTGCGATTATCCTGCTCGTCGCCAGCCTCTGCTGGGCGTTCTCAGCGTTTTTGTATTCAGCAGCTCACCCACGCAAACCAGTGAACAGACGACGAGGAGGTTGGTAAGACACAGGGTATACGCAGCCATCATTTTTGCGTTAATTCAGGGGTGGAACGGCTGCGCCATTTGTGCCATTTCGCTGCCAGAGGCATTTGTCTGCGCCATCCTGCGCCACGTTGCGGAAACGGCGCCACAGCCAATACCTCGCGCCATTAAACACCAAATCGCAAAACAAGCAAAAAAAAAAATGTTTTGGTTTTGGTTTTATTGACTTGACTGGCAACAATTAGCGCGTTTAGCTTGGTCGGCTTTGCAATCCTTTGTTCTGTTTATTCTCCCTGTGTATCCCGAGTCGGAAGCGCGCAAAAAACTCGGGGGTCGGATTCCAAGCGCTACACCACCTGCGACTGGATTGTTATTCTTCAACCATTAGCGGTTAAGCAAGTCAGCCGAGGTGAGGTCGAGTCGTTAAGCATCAGATTGCCTGTAGCTTTGCGGCCCGGGATCCGGACGTCAGCCAGTTGAAAACAAACGAGCAAAAGATTCCTTTTAGTACTTCATCGTTAGAAGTTGGAACCGCATTCCCGCAAAAATAATTGTGATTTGATAGAACTGAAACGCGGTCCGATCCAAAACCTTGTCGGCCAGCAGCTCTCACGCGAGCGGTAGATCTGCTCGGCGTACTTTAACCTTGCCCCTGCTTATCGCTTCGAATACGATAACTCCGTTAATCATAGTTTGCTGCTTCAGTATTGAGTTGCACAATAAGATAAACTCGAAATTTGTTGCCCTGTTCCTGCGCGCGACTGCACGTCCGTTGCTTACGCACGTCACATGGTTCGTAAATATAATTACTATGTCGAGCACGTGTGGGTTGTGCGATAAGCAGTGCTGGTTTGCATTTTAAGCAGCTGAAAGCCACTCAGAAAATATCAAGGACACTATCTTCAGAAACATATGGTACTTGCTTTTTGGTTCTCATTAAAGCTCACGAAGTTTCTAGTTTTCGCATCTGTTTCACTGTTATTCCATCTACCTAGGTCCCTAACCACTCATGTTCATCTGTGCTGCTAAGCACAATTGAAATTGCTCCCCTGCTTTTCTAAGACACAAGGTGCCCCTGCTTTTCTAAGATACAAGGTGAAGTGCATTGAAAACTGATCTGAGCTGCTCCTAGCCTGCTCCAGAATGTAGTTTGAGCTGCTCCCAACCTGCTCCAAACCAGCTGTTTCAGCCTGCTCCCGAGGCTGCTCCCAAGTACATTTCATGAGTTCCACCCCTGTAATTTTAGTGTTTCGCCACCTCCGAGTTGAGCTCAAAAACAAATTAGACATAAAACTTCTTACAAAATTCGTGCTTCCAAATGTTCATACACTTTCAAGTATGTACATTTGGAATTCGAATTTTGAGAGGCGTGCCAAATGTGCTGGTCTGTACGGCCGCTTCCTGTATAACTACCCATACAAGATGGATAGCTCTAAAAGCTTTCTTTTCTTTAATATGATATCTCAAAGAACGCTTGTGACTGGACCTTGAGAATGTGGGGACATATGGGTTAGCCTCCTCTTGGGTGGGTAATGTCATTATAACCTTGTTGTTGTCCTTGTTGTTTGTCCTCCGTACTTTTGACGCTGTTTCCCTTTTATAACTTTCCCCTCCACCCGCTGGGTGTGCTCGCTGCGCCCGCCGATTTTGGAATCTCAGAGCATCTGGCTGAGCCCAGATGCTCTGAGAGCATCCTCCCTCTTGGGTGGGTAATGTAATTATAAATATGTGATGCAACTAGTTTTTTTTATAGTTGCTTATTTTTAAAAATGGGCACCATGTATAATAGGCATTCCTTGAAAAACCATGAAACTTTCAACAAGGCCGGTCGTACACAAAAGCAAGTGAAACTTTATGAATGGCTGCCAATATAAACCTCGCACTGTCATCATAATCCTTTCCAAATCTCCACAATGTATGTGGTGCTATCACATGGTATTAAACATATCTGTTGATTCATTTGTTTCTACGTCAATATTATGTTGCGTTGTACGTAGAGGGTGCTGTGTATCATGCAATCTAGGCATATAACCACATCGTCATCAGATTAAAAAGTTGTTTAATGTCCAGCATCATTACCAGGCTGCCACTATCTCAAATTTTTATTTTGATAATCTATGTAACATGCTTCAATGCCTGTGTTAAGGCAGCGTGCCGATACAGTTGACTTTACCTGACTATATGGAACACTGGAATAGGTACTCTAAACACCCAAAGCTATCAAGTCAATGCTCGTGGTGGCCTACATTTTGGCTGTCAAACATTACTTATTGATGCTAGTTGTTTGGGTGTTACAATGACCATGTCTTTCAAGTCCACACTGCACTACACCGTTAGCCCAAAGACGCAATCCCCAGTTTTTTTTTTTATTGTCTTTTTTCTTAGAATTGAAAGGCTGCCATTTAAACTGTTAGAGTGGTGTAAATACATACTTATTTGGGGCATTAATGTAAACAGACAAAATTTGGTGCCCGCCACACACCCTAAAAGTAAAATGCGAAAAAGAGCTGATGTTGCGAAAAGACTGTAAGTGCACAGGCAAGCTGGTGGTAGCTAATCATGTCATTTAACACCCGAGACCGTGGTGCAGAAAAGGAAAGAAAACTTAGTCGAAGGAACGTTCCCGTTTGTGTCTGTTCCTTCGACAAAAAGTTTTTTCCTTTTCTGCAGCCTCTGATGTGTTTGGGCTAACTGTGTTGTGCAGTGTGCATCTTGAAAAAGAAAAGTAACCTTGAGACATTTGACTTGTCTCAGTGTTTTGTTTGCAGGTGCTCCGATTGTGCCATTCTTTGTGCAGTAAAAACTTACATTAAGCAAGTTGAGAGCAGAAAACAATGAGTCTCGAACTATGCCGTCCAAGTACTGGAAAATTCTACAAAAAGCTGTACACCTTGACCTTCTGGAAGTTGAAAACTCCAGCCAGTGGAGTCCGTGTTCAAATATATAGTCCATTCATCCCTGGATTGTCACAAATGGCTTTTGTTGAGAATGTAAGATGGCTGAGCTCCCCTCTGGCAGTTGTGTCAGTGGAGGCATCGCATATCCTAATGAATGATGACATGGTTGTATGTTGCCATCCACCAAGAAGCATAGGTAAATTTTGAAAACACGGTTAAACTTCAATGTTGCACAAATAAGGCAGATTATGAAAAGTGAGCTAGATTAAAGCAACAAGTCAAGTTTTATTAATGCGAAAACATTAACTGTCCCATGGAGCAAAGCCGGCATTGTCTGTAACCATCTGTAGCAGACAAACAGCACCCACAAGCAGAATTCCCTTTGGCTGCGACGCGTCATATCAGATGCTTCGTCACAGAAGCCGGCTGGGCGCTCAAGGTCAAAGTGGACGCGTCTCAGAAATAAGACAAAGAAAAGCACAGCAACGCAGATGCACCGTCACGGAAGCCGTAGAACCGGAGGGGGTGCCACGCTGCTTGTAGAGTTCTGATTGGGTTTGATTGAAAACAATGCTGGATGCCTTAAAGTCTACCCACTTTTTTTTTTTTTTTGCAATCAGGCAGGCAATAAGAGCTTGGTGTTTTAACATTATCGCAATTTCTGAGCAAGAGGCAGACAAACTTGCACTTTATGTGGTTAGAGTTGTGAAGTATACCTGTGTGACTCCAAATTGGAAATCAGGCAGCTTTTGTTTCCCCAATGAACAAACCTGTCGTAAGTACTTTTATTAAATGATCTGTAGTATTTTATTGTAGCACTTTGTTTCTACTACTTTGCTAGTGGAAAGCCTGCTCAAATGCAAGCGACTGTTGGAGCGCTTCTTTGTGCCACTTCTCCGCAATGCGCCCATCGACACGGGGAAGCGCACCTTTCAGGCACGCACGCATCGTGTGCAGGTCGTTTTGCTTCGATTTGTTCCATAGAGTTTCAAAGATTAATTACTCAACTCCTTCCCACTGCACGAGAATATATCGATGCAAACGTAAGGCTCGCTCGCACGAACCGTCCTGTCAACTTTAGAAATGAGCAATATTTGGTTGTTTATGGCTCGGCTCGAAACCGAAAATGCCGGGTCATAATCTAAATCCCAAAACAAAAATAAATAGAGTGCGCGTCATGTTTTTGTTGTTTAATGTCTCTGGGTTTGCATTATGCAACAGTTTTGATTTGCAGCCATTGCAGCTGCGTGCGCTAGCCAATCTTGTTGGCACTAACACAACATTCCGATCCAGATCCAACCCAATCCAAACAACGGTGACACGCTCCGATCCAACGTTACTCCGATCTGTGCGTTTTGTTTGTTTTCGTTCTGTCTCGATTACTGTTGTTAACTACGCGGTAATTCCAGTAATACGTCCAATTTATACATCAAACTACTTGCATCGCAGAAACTTTGAATCAGTCTCCTTTACTGGAAATGCTCGAATGTTGTGCCGGTTACACGGACGCTCAGCATAAACACGATATGTCCATTTGACGCATCCCAAACTCCTGTTTTTCGAGCACATATTCGTCATCTTCAGGTATTGTTCCGTGAGTCCGTGACTCGGCGTTGGGTAGAGATCTACTTGAACCCACGTCTGTCTACGGACGCTAGCCACGCGAACTCGTCGTTGCTTTACCTCCGGTTTCGTTATTATCGGGTCTGTGTCGCCGAGTCACCCTGATCACGTTCGCCGGTGAAGTCGTCGCGGTAAGTGAGCGACCATTCTTCGCCGTTTCCTTTTCCTACGCCGTAACCTCGGCCGTGACCGGCCAACGCTTCCCGATGACAGGGCCCTAGGTCCGAACTTCCGACGTCGCCTTCGGTCACGAGCGCTGCCTCAGTGTTTGGTTGGGACTCGTGTGCAATCAATCGGTGAGCACACGAGCCCAACGGTGACGCAGTACTCGTGACCAATCCGTGCCCTGCACTGGCCCCGGTAGGCGACGTGAAAAAACCCAGCATTACAGCTGGATTTGTTACGCTGGCGGTCTTGTTTGGCAATGAAGAAATGGAGGGAAAAAAAATAGGCAGTGCGCAAAAAAAAAAAAAAAAGAGCACTGCAGTTTTGCACACAGAGCGTTGTGGAACGTGAAGATGGCATGGGCACTTTTCCAGGTTCTGTTCAGATCCGACAAGGCAGTGGTGTCTCGGTGCGGCACCTAACAGAAGCACTTGGCATAGACCCCAGCCAGAGCTGGCACAGACATCCTGTGTATCGCAGCCAACCTTACTTTCTAATCGATATCAGCGTACCAGAGCACAGCGCTGTACAAAGCATATGGGGCTGCAGTCGGTGCAAAAGTCTTTCACACAAAACTTGGAAATTGAGTCCACAGATCTCCTCCATGCGCTGGAAAAAAATGCCACGATCATCTCAATCTCACTATATTTATTCGATCCAGCGGTGAGCGAAAAGCAATCTGTTAAGAAGAGGAGCGAAAAACACTTATAATGTAGACTCGATCTATCACTGGCCCTGGTGAATGTCGTCCCATAGTGATTTTCCGGACCTTTTAAAGCACAAGCGCTTCGTGAGAGGCCTATTCCAGCGTAGATAAACGAAAAACACGGTGATGTGTTGCCGCCGTGTCCACGCAACACTACGGAACATGCAATTGAACTCGAGCTCCGAGCAAGTTCTGCGGGTCGAATGTCGTGAAAACATGTACAGGGAACGCTGGATGTGGGTATGTTTTCGATTGTCAAGGCGCCCAACCTTTACTCCGAAGCGAAAAGGCGCAGATGCGACCGAGACGTTGCCGGTACATTAGACGAAACTGGAGCAAGCAGCGTTTCACCATGCAACGTAACGAGGACGCTGTGGTTGTTGATGCTGGCATCCAGCTGTCAGGGCAATGCGGTTTGACCCCCTTTAGGTGTCGCACGCTCCCAAATGACAGACACGAAATCTTACTGCCTAAGTTATGGCTTAGGATGAGACACCACGCCATGTCTTAAAGGGTATTCAGGCTCGCCGAGGTTTTCAATTGACTGTGACCTATAAGAGCCCAACTACCCAGAACGCAATTTGCGGCTCGAAATTCAGTTTTTGTCTGCCCGAAAACAGCCGGTCAAGAATTGGCCGATTTCAGTCGCACTCATTCTAGTTTTTCTGGTCACATGGCATTCAAACTATGCGTATCAAATGTATTCAAAGTCGTGGCTCATCTAAGTCACACATTCAATATTAAAAATAGAAAAGAATGTGAACCCCATTTTTTGTGGCCTCCAAGAAGCTGCAAATGCGCTAATCGAGAGAAAGAAAATTTGCACAAATCACAGGAAGTTCATGAACATGTCATTCCCAATACGGCAACATACTGCAGGCTGGACGACGCAATGGCGGCGCACGACGGATTAACGTTGCGATGGACGTGGGGCCGCTACTTCGGAACTGGTTCATGGTAGCGGCTAATCGACCCTCAAGCACAGAACAGTGAGGGGAAGGGGTATAAATAGGGTATATACTTTCCGGTGTTCATTTATGACAAAACTCGGTGGCTGTTTATCGGTGTTTATTTATTTCACCAATACCGGTGCTTTTCGGTGAATTCTGTCGCACAGACACTAAAAACAGTGATTATTGGGGGAAAATATTGTGAATGCAAACTACCACTGAAGACGAAAAAAATACAAAATTTTATTTATATCTTTTACACAACGCCCGCTCCCTCCTGTTAACGACGCGCCATTTCGAGAATGCCCGCTCCACATTTGCGCTGGACATGGGAAGCCCCAAAACATCCAACGAGGCTTGGGACAGTACTGCAACAAGCTATGAATGGCCTCTCAGGCCACTGATAGTCATGGGCGTACCAACCGGGGGAGCAGGGGGCACTTGCCCCCCAGCTCTTAGAGTGGGGGGCAAGGTATGTGTTTCCCCCTCCTGAAACAGCCGCCACTGGATACCAAGGGATACCAAGGGCACCGCCCCCGGCCCTGGGGGGGGTGTCTGGTTTGCCCCCCACTCAAAAACAAGTTGGTACGCCGCTGCTGATAGTGATGTAGCTCAGCAGCCCGAGAGGCCGACTGACCTTGGAGAACAGTGGAACAAAGCTACTGTCCTCCAAGAGTCCAAGACCCTGTAGGTCACAAAAGAAAGACAGGCAAAGTGCATGCTTCGGGGTAAGATAATGTGTTTGATGGAAGTTTGCATAGGACTTTTTCAATGAAAAAAACACATTGCTAGGAAAAAAATTTTTAGAAACCAGCATTTTTTTTTTGTTTTGAACGATTTTTATTTTTGTCACTGGCAAATGTTTATTAATGTTTTTCGGTTAAAACTGGGATGTATGCAGAACATTTTCCGTGAATAAAGCCAGCGCTTGCTTGAAAATATGAAAAAACCGGTGTTTTTCGGTTTTGAGCCGTTTTTGTGTATCCGACACTGGGGGATGTTTGTCGGTGTTGTTTTTTTGGGCTAAAACTGGAAAGTATACAGTCTAGGTATAAGTGCAAAGCAATCGCACAACAAACAGTTCATGCAATGTCCTCAGTGTCGTCGTCGTCACACGCCTGAGAAGCGGTGGAATGGAACAAATCTGAGTAGGGAGCGACAGCCACGTGACTCCGGCAACTCTCCTCCGAGCCTCTGTGGAGATGTTTCTGGTCTCGAGCAGTTGCATTTTTCGACTTTATTGAAAATATACATGACTGTAGCAAAATATTGATTGGGTAGTCTTCCGACACCATACTAAATTGCCTGGCAAAATATCCTAAAAGGGAGGGGATGTCAGTGTTAATGACAGCCTTTCAGTTGGAAGTATAAACAAAACAAACTGCTGGTTGCTCGTTTGTGCCAACTGTGTCACACTCTGTCGAAATTAGCCCTCTTTCAGGTGCGCATTCTACACGTGAGGTTTGTAAATATTTGATCCTCCATTTTCGAAAGAACCGGTGCGGCCTGTCAGAACCTCGATTTGTGGATTTCTTGGCAAGATAAGTTGGAGCCAAAGAGTGTCGTAGGAAAGAGGAGGAAACAATTTTGTTTACGTATTGACAGGAATGTATGAATATAGTAATTGTATCATAATACTGTTTACTTATGCCGTAAAATGCAGAGCATCCGCCCATTCCACGATAAGCGCACACCCCTCAATTTCGTAACATTTCGAAAATGCACGAAGGACTTATCTTTACATATTGTCAACCTAAGAAGCGCCCCTCCCCTAGTTTTACATGATTATCTCCAAACTTCGAGTGGGCGCTTGCTCGGGATGTTACAATACTTAAGTCACCTAAAAAAAACAATTTTTCGCATAGCAGTTTATACGCCACATAAAGTAATTTGTTGCAAGATTTGATTGTCGGAGGAAAAAGTAATGGCTTTTGCATTTGTAAAGTATATGTTTTGATTAAATAGATAGACAAACGGAAATTAGTAATGCTTTGTGTGGAGTAAAAATTTTCTTGGAATGGTTCTGAGATGAATATGAATATACCATGCAGTTTTACCTTGTTGCCAGGGGCTTAAGGCTTTTTTTTTTATTGAATTTATTCTTAACTGCATTTAGAAAAGAGATATAAATTACTTTTCCTCTTTTTACGTTCAGCTGGCACAACATGATTTTGTTTTAGACATTTACAGACCTCTCTGTACAAATGATGTTTTCCAGTCACAAGAATGACTTGATGATGCAGTTGACATTGTTTTTCTTATTGTTGAATTTTTAGTTTGTTACTGAAGACCAGTGTTTCCCAAACTGTGGGTCGCTACCATGAGGTGTGTCGCATGAGATTCAGCGGAGGGGAAAATATGGGAACTTGGCTCGTCTGCGGTGGCATCGATAACATACTATATGGGTCGCAGCTTAGCATTGAGCTGAAACTGAGAGATGCGGTGTCCAAACTCTGCCCTCATTTTGAGAAACTGGGCTCTAATAAATAAGCTCATTTGAGCCTTTAGGAGCAGTCGTCATTCCTGCTGACATGCATTGCATTGTTGTTGTTTTTTGTTTTCTTTTGCGATGGTTGCTTGGGATGGTCGCCCAGCTGATTTACACTGTCAAATATAATTTCAAAATCAGTGTTGTGCGTTACTGTTCATGCACTGAAATCGAAAAGCTTGTGGCATTGCAGAAAGCCAGGTGGTAAGGTAAGGGGGGGGGGGGCAGGGAGAGGGAAAGCCACAACACAATATTTTATATTTTTGGTAGGTCGCAGGATAGCAGAGCTTAGGAAGCATTGCTGTAGACTATTTATGTGATTTCCTTTACTTCCTGAGCTATTTTATTCTACAGGAGCTGTCTCCTCTTTTTATTTCAGGTGCAGTGTTCATTAACCCTTCACCAATCTCTCTTGGCATATGATTGTGTTTACATAGATGTTATCACATGTATAGATTTTGAAACATCAAGTATGTTCTGGGAATTTGTTCACCCTAATAATGACAATTTTTACTGTCCAAAAATTATTTCCCAAGTGCCCTGGTTCTGTTTAATTTGTCCTTCATTTCTATTCTTTTATAGCTACTGTAATATATTTGTCACTTTAGTTCAGTTCTGTTTGAACCTTGTACAATGAGCTAAAGCTAGACAAGTAAATACAAGTGTGTCAGAGTTGTCATTCTTTATGTGGAAATACAACTTTGGCCACCAGACTCATTTTGTATCTATCTGTATCCTTGGTTAGACCTAAGGTGACGTCACATGGAGCCAGATCTCTGCATGTTTAAAGGGATTGTCCGGTCGAAACCGGAAGTACTTAAGTTCTTGCGCTCGTTACGTCGAGCGAGCCTTCATATAGGCAAACGTCATTTTTATTTTGATATGTTATCTCCCGTTATTAATTAGACCTTTCATGAGAGTATGTATGAAACTGCACCCCGACTTTCGCCAGTGTCAATGGCTGACATCCGTAGGTGCAGCGTGACGTCACAAAACGCAAAACTTTGTCGGATGGTGGTCGGGATAACAAGCGTTGGTCGATGGATGTCTTGTATTTTGTTTCGAATTATATAGTCCCCTAGGCTGTACCCTACTGAAATGCGGTTCATTTATTGCAGTTCCCAAGCATGTGCAAAAAAGTCACGCCTTTTAGCAGGAAATTACTTGCAAACAGCCATAAGCTTCGAGCAAACGCATGCCGTTTCGCGCAAACACAACTGCGACGGCCACCGATCGAACAAGGGGCGCTTGCAAAGCAAAGGATGCAGATTTCGCCTCTGAAGCGGCACTTAGGTACACGAAGCGGCACTTAGGTACATGAAGCGGCATCTGGGTCCACATATCGGCAGATCCACTGGATTGGTAATGAGGCTGCGGGTCGTTCCCTCAGAGGCGATGTCCGCAGGTTGAAGGCAAACAGCGAATCGTTCAAATGCATGTCGTCACTTGACTTGAACGAGCTTGGTGAATCGAAGTCACGCTCCATTTTGACACGCGGGTCAAATAGAATTTGGCTGCACGCGTGCTAAATACAACTTCTGGTATCGTTTCCAGATGGCCTAGCTGTTGGTTTCGGTTTCGCTGCATAATAAAATTGATTGATCCGATTTGGGCGAGGAGTGGATGGACGTAGTTTAATATCGTTGGCACAGCATCACACCTCAGCTGATGAGCCTTCTGTCCGCTTAGAGCTCAGCTCGTAGCTCTCTTCTGCGAGATGATTGCTGCGCATAAGCGGGATCTCAATCTTGACAGGAAACCAGTCCCTGTCACTGCACGTCTCATGGGAAAGTGTGGAATGTCATGTCTTGGCTCGCATGCGCTGCCTGGTGGTTGTGGCACCCAACCGCGCAACAAAAATCTCACCCAACCACGAAACAAGTCGAGCACAACAACAAACCCGAAGCATTTTGAGGCTTTCACCCGCGAAATCAAACGACGAGACAGAAATGCTTGCTTTGTGTTTTGTGACGTCAGAGCTTTATTTTTGCCAACGAAAGCAGCGTTTATGCTAGAATGCGATTGGAGCAGTATAAATTCAATTACTCACGCAGAGGGGCATATAAAATTCAGATATTGCACGTACGATGCGTCTCGAGGCAATAACAGTGACAATAAATTGTTTTCTCGATTACAAAATTTTACCGGACAATCCCTTTAAATCTGAATGAAGTGTATTTTCTGGTTGTTTCAATCCTCACTCTAATATATTGAGTCAGCAATAGCATCAAAATGGTCATCTTTTTGCAAAAATTATCATTCCACAAAGATCCTGTATACAAACATGTGCAACTAGTGTTATAGTCTAATCGGAGATAAAATTCAACTTCATGTACTTCCTGCACGCATAGTCTTGTGTATTTTTGTGCAGATAGTATTTTTTAATTCCAAATAAAGTTTAGCAACATCCTGCACAATTGGTCTGGCTGCTCCGCAACACACTGTGGAAAGAGAGTGTTTCTGCTAAAAATAGGAAAAGGTGCACAGAAAACAATGGTGATCTTTTTTCCATGATTAGTGTGTGTGTGTACAAGGTAAATGTCAATAAAAGCTTTAAATTTAGTAGTGACAAACAAATTGTTCTGATACGAGGCAGGCAGAAAACAATTTGTTGAGAAATGCAACCTTTTTCACTTTTCTTGCCAGGTGGGAGGTGGCGGGATTGTGTGCCGTGCAAGCATAAGCACATCAGGACGTAGCAGGGTACTTCAGCCCCACCGCAAGTCCAGAAAGCCTGTGCTCAAGAGAACCCAAACATTTTCTCTACCCACATAGTTCTGTGAACTTTTGACCGCATTTGCAACTTGCTGCTAAGGGAAGCCGCTGTGTTCGATGTGAGCCAGAAAATAATTTCAGGCTCATGTTGGAAGAATGATGTGAAAAAAATATGTAGAGCAGAAGTTCTCCAGGGCTACCTTATAGATGATGCCAGTCTGTTGCCTCGTAAGGAGGTGTGAGAAACAGTGTGACATTTGATTCATCGGTGTCAGCATTACCGCTGTGCAATTCTTGACAGATTGAAAGCCTGACAAGTTTGTAAATGCCCTAGCTGTTGTCCCTATTAGACAGTGAAGTTTAGTTTCTGCTAAAACGTCGACATTGATTTTTTAAATACTATGTTGCCGTAGGGGTTGATATTTGTAATAGTGCAACCTGTGGGTTTTCTCTCATTGTTCCATCCTTTCTGGTTTTGTAAATCAAAGTTATAGTTCACGGCCTCATGTTCTGAGTTTGTTATTCTAGTCTTGTAGCAGAAAACCATACCCTATATATTACTTTGTGTAGTGGAAGTTCAAGCAAGATTAACATGTGCTTTATTAGACTGTATCTGGAAAAGGAAAACCCGGCATGAATAGATTTCAGTGATCTCAAGAGTGCAATCATTTCTGAAAGTTTGTAGGGTGGCCATGATAAACACATGGAACTCACCGATAATGCATAAAGACAAAGAAATGTTTGTTACTGACTTCCTCCAACTATTGATGCCTAACGAAGGAAGTGAAGTGCGGTATAAATATCAGTTGTAGGGCACGTATAGTTTGAGATGCGTTGTGTACCATTTGTGAAATCTCCAATTCTGATGCTAGTTTTTGCACCACAAATGGAACTTTGTGTTTTCTTTTTGTCGCTTAAAAATCTGTCAGTTTGTGTTGTACTTCAGTGATGCTTATCTTAACTGGTGATCGCCCATGTCAAATTGGGGTGATATGTCACTGTTTACTCGGAACTCTGGTGTTAGTGTTATATGGTCTCTTTATGTTTGAACAATTCTCTTTCTTTTAACTGTCCCATTTGCTTGAGTATCAAGTGTTTGCGTGCATGTTCCTGTATAGAAATTTTACAATGTAAGTTTTAAAAAAAACATCACGATTGCAATAGGCAATTCTGAAATTTTATTGCACTTGGTGAAAAATGTAGCAGTAGTTCATATGTGTTGTGTCAGGATGTTCACACCTCATGTAGGTTCGACCATTCTGAATGAAGTGCCATTGTATGTGATATCGCAGAACTTTCAATAATATATTCTTTAGCAGCTGACAATCACATCAAGATGTGAAAAAGCTTCCCTATAACTTATGACACAGGAAAGCCGAACAAATCTCTTTGTACATACTATTCTTTTAAGAAAAGAAGTACACTCGGGCAACTAGTTAAATCCACATTGAATGTGACAGTGCTGAACAACCTGGCAACATCGTAGCTTAGAAAATTAGCTGAGAAGTTAGACGAGACACTTTAAAGGCTGGTTCATGCACTTGCGTTTGACTGTGACCAACTGCACTACAACTAGTTTTGAGCCGCTTGGTACCGCTTATCACCTGCTGTGCAGCAGCGCAGCCAGTTGCAAGCAGTCACAAGTGGCTTAAAGACCGGCCACAGTTAAGCGCAAGCGTGTGAACCAGCGTTAAGGTTGGAGTAGCTCTCCTTGTCCGGGCGTACATTCTTCCTTTTCTGTTTTGCCAACAGATCCGGACGTCCAACCTCCCAGGTCGATCAGCGGCGGCATCGGCTTCATCGATCCCGACAACCCGCACTCTTCCTGGACCTTCGTGGACATGCATTTGAAGGGTGTGCCGCTGCACGAGGCCATCCACAAGTGCCGCTACTGCACCTACACCAGCGGCGACCGGACGCATGTGATCCGCCACGAGAGGAGGCACACGGGGGAGAAGCCCTTTGACTGCCTCATCTGCGGCAAGTCCTTCTCGACCAAGTGCTACCTGACCGTCCACCAGCGACTCCACACGGGGGAGCGGCCCTTCGTGTGCGAGCGGTGCGGGAGGGCCTTCTCGCAGGCCGCCCACCTCAGGGCCCATGAAACGATCCACACGGACGAGAGGCTCTTTGGATGCGACATCTGCGGGAAGGACTTTACGCGCAGGTCGGCCCTGAGAATCCACCAGCGGATCCACACTGGGGAGAAACCGTACGAGTGCAGCAGGTGCGGGCGGAGGTTTACAGACTCGTCGGGTCTCAACGTGCACAAGAGGAAGCATGCCGGAGACTGCCCATAGGCACGTCCCCGCGGCCGCGTGAGAGGATTCGGGAGTTGGAGCGTGCTGGGCGCGGGTCGGGCTTCAGGGACGACTCTGCCTGGTGGTTTTCTGGTTTGTAGGAATTATGGGTTTGAGTGCTTTTTGGAAACAAGGCAGAACTATTATTACAAACTTCCGGTTATAGTTTTATTAAATTGAAAATTCAGAAGTGCCGTTTGCTGTATTGCTGGGACTTGCTAGTGGCCCATCCTGTCCTTGACCATACCATGCTTTGTTGAACCTCATCTGTCGTTAAAATCCTTTTTGCAAAACAGTTTTAATTATTTTATTTTTCTTTCACTTTTGGGATTTTGCTCACTTATGCTGTCTCTTCTCCTAACCCACAGCAAGCAATGACTTGCAGAATCAGGGTTGTGTACAACACTACAGTTTCATTTCATGCATGTTTAAGTATAATAGCACGGAAATACTACATGAACACACGTCATGCACAGCCACTCTTAAAAAAACAATAAAATTTAAAAAGAATTAAAAGGACTAGTTCGGACATACCTTTTAATTTATTATTTTCATGAAAAAAATTTTTTTTTGTTAAATAGTTATTTTGTTAGACGCGATTTGGATGGAGGCCACGGCCCACTGTAAGCCCCGCCCACAAATCAGTGGCCCCACCTATTACTACTGAATTGGCTTGGCTGCTTGGTCGAACGCTCGCAAGCCTAGTGTCTCCCTGTCGCAACATCTGGTGCTTTTAGTCTGGCGTCTGACACGTGGCAGCCTCCAGCATCGTCTGCTATTCCACGTCATCTGCAACGCCCGTAAGACGCAACCATGAAAGCGGCGCGTCGGCGTCTGCCATTGTTTGCATTTGTACGTCTGCTATTCCACCCCTGTCTAAACGTTTTCTGCAACGCCCGCGAGACGCGACCATGAGAGCAGCATTCTAGTTTTCCATTGTCTGCGAGCCACGGTCTAATACAGGCGCCTGTCGATGTGCGTTAAAAGCGACCAAAAGGATTAAAAATGTCAACAAAATATGCAGTCCTTTCAGCTTTTCTGTTCTTTCTATGTTTGCATTATGTCCACGAGCGAGGTGGGTGAAATCATGACGCACAATTAAATGTGACAAAAATATTCACTTTGGCAGGCCCGGTGCTCTGGAAAGCTTGAGAGCTACTTTCCTTTTTAAGCGAAATGACGGGAACATACTTGTCTAAACCTAATGCGAACCGAATGCCCGATTGCCTCGAGCCAAATGGCTCGCAAGTTCATACCTCTGTAGGTGTTTTCTCGGTATTGGAACAATGGTCATAATCACGATGCTTGCACAGTTCACAGAGCATCGGGCCGCTTTTAGGGGGACCAGCAGCTTCATTCAGCATCAACACGTGCAAACGAACAAATCGAGCCAGATCAAGCAAAATAGCTGACGTGGTACTCTAGGCTTACGCCAGTCTCGCTACGAAAGCAAGCATCTGCACAGCAGCTCCAAAGGCAGATACTTGCGGCATTTGTTTGCTGTGAACTACGTTGGTTGAGGACATCTTCCTCTAAATACCTCTGTGGATGCAGAATGACTCGTTCTCCTAAAAATAGATGAGCTGGGCTCTTTGAGCACTCTGCAGATGCCGGCAGCCATGTTTGTTATCCTTTCAAACCAAAGCGGAAAAGCGAATCTCGGGATACTTTTGAAAACGATAATGACTCATATAAATTACTTGTTTTTTAGACGTAAAAAAATTGTTGATTAAAAACCAACATTTCACATGTCAATCATCTCCAGCTAATAAGAGATGTGAGCATGGCTTCAGCAAAGGGCAGGGCTTAGCGGGCTGCAGGCTCCACTTTCTTCACCTAAATTGTGTCTAACAACGTACGTGTACGTCATACGCGTCCACTCCTAATTGAAAATCGATCAAATACCGCGGAAAGGAAGTCGGCGAGCACGGGCCGCATAAATAGCCACGACCACAAAGTGACCGGCCGTTCCCTAACTGCAGTCGGCTCCAGATACGCTTTGGGACACTCGAGCATAAAATCCATTAATTGCACGAGGCTAGGCAACCGCCAGTACTCTCTTTGTCCAAAGAACGCTAGAGCCTGCTCATCTAAAGCAACGGGTCGTCGGCTGCGGTGAGGGCACGGTGTCCATAACGCGTCCCCAACCGGTGCCTTTACCGTGTCCAAAAAAAGTGGTCTGTCGACTTCTTCCCGACGACGTCGTAGGAGCGTCGCGTCGTCGCCGACCGCGATCCTGGCGGTGTCGCGGTGGCGGTGCTGGACGTGACAGACGCCCGTCTCTCCGCAGGCTGCTCTCCAGCGGGACGGTCCGCGGAAACTTCGGTGGTCGGGAGTCGAGACGCCGCGACGACAGCGACACCCGCATTCGTTCGTGCTTTTCGCCGACATTTTTACGTCCAATTGCCGGGATCGCGACGTCCGACGGCACGATGCCCTGGCTTCTGCGACGTCATCCATTGCCACTTCGAGACCACTTTTGACGCACGGGGCGGGATGGGACGCTTAACACACCTGTCGGAGACGCGCTCCAGGCACCATTGTAAGGGTGGAGAAAAAGCGGAATATTTGGTGCTCAGGGGCAACGTTTTGGACCCGAGTTTGATAAAGAAAAACAACAAAGATTGGCTCGGATGCCTTGTTTGCTTTTCCTAATTTCATTTTTTTTAACGATTTTTTACATGTTATGTTTTGATTGTTCTGCTAGTTATAGAATGCACGAGACTCTACCCAGAACACAAGCTGTATATTTGCGGTGGTGGTTTGTTTCACGAGTGTGCCGCGAGGTTCTTTGTTACCCACGGGGACGTCTCGAAACGACGGTGTTGTGGGTTAGTTTGTGCTTGCGAATGTGATTAGGGCGCCTCCATCGGTGTCTGATGTTCCCATCCCAGACCCCACGTATTTTCCCACGATGTGTGTCCCGGTGATTTTTTTATTTTTGGGCTGTTCTGCATTCACATTTTCTGTGGGAAATTGGTTTCGCCCGTTTACTTCTACTCTATGATACGCAGGTTTGTTTTCATCGCACAAGCTGGGTTTAGCTTACGTAGTCGCCTATCTTTCCTGCATCCAGGTTCCTTTTTGTACACGAGCAAAGTTTCGTCTTAAGCTGCTTTTGTTGACCAAAAATAAAACTGCCTATAACAAGCCAGGCAAAAATCAGTCCACTTCTAGCTGGATTATGGAACTGGAAATGAGGCGGTCCAGCTGGATTCCAGCTGGAATCCAGCTAGACCGCCTCATTTCCAGTTCCATAGTCCAGCTGGAAGTGGACTGATTTTCGCCTGGGAATGGTGCCGTTATAACTTTATATAATTGATTGCCAAATACTCGCCGAGGAAACAGTGAAAAACTTGCTCTGTCGAGCTTTGCTTCCGCAGATCTGTGACGTGAGATCACGTTCCGCCTTTCTTGCAGCTCGTACAAGAAATCAAGATTGTTTTTTAATTTTCTTATATCCCCTTCCGCATCACCATGCTATAGCTGAATTCATTTTCACAACCTAATAAGCTCATAAAACTACGGTGTTGAGTCTGTGAGGTGGACCAAAAAGAACTTTCGACTTTCTGGAAAAAGCATGACCCCAAATAGCCTAAAAAAAAAAATCTTGTTTTTAACAAGTCCTTGTTTGCATTCTTTTAATTTTCATATCACAGTTGCATAGGGCTCATATTATAATTCCCTTGTTGCATTTTCTTGCAGGAGTGAAGTGCCACTCTGAAAAACAAACTGGGTACTTTTAGCATGCACTTTCTACATAATTTCGCTGCTAATAAAACACTCGAATGTTAATGTAGCTTTCCCTTAAAAGTATGACCTTGGAATTGTATCATGCAATTTCACACATTTCTCCAATTTTCATGACTATATATCTTTTTTTCCCTGTGCTTTTGTCTCTTTCATTCAAGACTTCATACTTGCTATATATAATATACTAATTGGTTGTCTCTGATCATGTTCGTATAATCCCACAGTGTGCTGTTTCTGTCCGAGTAATAGAGAATCTCCAAACTTTAAGCCATTGTAGTCAGGCTTATGGCTTGAGTGTGATAGATAATGGTTCAGCTGATGGGCTGTGTACGTTTTCTCGGAGGGTTCTAGCTAAAGGGCTAATTAAGCTCTAGGTAACAATAAGAATGCAGAGAATTTGGTCAGTTCGTACACGTTTCAACATGATGAGAATCCAACAGCACTCAAGGACAAAGGCCAAGCAGAGACACATTACACCTGAGCCTTTACATTGTCTACTGGGCAGAGTAATTATGTTTACAAAATATTGCTTGTGTAGTGTTACGGTAGGCTTTTGCTGGCACTGAGCAGCTTGTGAACATCAAGTTTGTTGCAGGTGGTTTTGTGCTGGTAATAAATAGTTTTCTAAAAAAACAAAAAACACCCTGTATAAATTTGGATATAAAAGGTAATATTTTTAAGGCCAGCAATAAGCTAAGAATGTAATTTCAAATTGCAAAATTGTGGTGCAGATTTTTTTATTATTTTTTTTTATTGTGCATTAATTGTCAAGTGCCAGATGCAAGCGATATAATCGATGAATGAAGGATAATTGTTTTCTTTGTTTAGAAACACCCTTAATAACTGTTGGTAAATTTTTTTGCACGAAATTCGGAAGAGGGTGACTGAGAAGATGTTATTTGGTTTCTGTTCATGCACCGAGTGCCTGGTATTAGCACGAATTGGTTCAAAACTGGTATTTGTTGGTGCACCTGATTGGTGTGGGCTTTCGTTTCATCCCCCTTTTTCTTTTTGCATGATAGAGAAAATGTTTATTGCTTCTTGTTCAAGTACTAAATGCCTTGCTGATAGCACGAGAGAGTTGAAAACTGGTGTTTGCTAATGCACCTTCGTGATGTGCGCTTCTTGTGCTAAGTTTTTGTGTGCCTTTTGAAGTTGCTGTTACTACTTGCACGGTTTCTGTAAATTCGCTCTTTCGTCAGTAGAGGGCCGAGCGAGTATGGTCTTGGTGTTTGCCTTGCCACTTATCTGCGATGGCTCGACACACTTTGCACTGCACTTCCAAAGTAAATTAAGTGCGCATGCTGGAAGTGTACTCATATTCTAAGCTATGTCTACAGATAGCTTAAATAACTTCAGAACTAATTTTATATGGTTGGGTGACTAGGTTATACTTGTCCGAGAGGTGCGGATGTCTGTTCAGTTTACACAGTTTGGGCTGCGTCGGGCCTCACTGAATTAACCAGGCTGCATAAGTGACTTGCACGTGACGTCGCCGCACCTTGCTGGTTGTTGTTTCTACCTGTTCTTGCAGAGAGAAACAATGTCGGTAGTGCAAAATGTATGCCACAGTTGGTGCGCAGTCGACAGCAAGGCCACCGGAATGGCGGCTGATGCGAAATCAGTGCAAGCCATGTATCAGAATTTTCAGCAGAAAATAAACACCCTCCGAATTTCGTGAAAATTAAACTCTGAAAACACGAAATCCTACTTATGACCACTTGGGATGACGGAACACGCTGGAACACAGGCGTCATTTATTGGGTAGCCCCTTTAACAAATCTTCAGATGCACGCATACATGTCTTCTTATTTTTCTACGCGTCCTTCTTTTACCGTGGACTCGAAATGATTCTCATAATGTCATAAACGGCCGTTTCTCGTAAAGCGTAGGTTTGATCGCTGGGAAAATTCTCCAAAACCTTCGGTTTATATAGTCGGTGAAAAATTGGAAACCCTACGGGCACTTCGCCTACAGCGTGCTTCCTTCCTGTCCTTCCGCCGGGCCTCTGCTGCACACGCGGTGAAGTGATATGAAAGTCGGAAAGCTCTTGCTTGGGGCAGAGCGTAGGTGTCTTAACGTGCAACCGACTGTATTTATGCGCAGGTCGGAAGGAGTGCCAGACAGGTGGCGTCAGCGCGTTTCATGTGCGCTTGTCGTCAGCAACCGTGAGCGAGCACAACGCACTTGGTGAAGGCAGGTCACGCACTTGCGTCTGCTTACGACCATTTACGCGGTGTCCCTGGGACTGCATTTCAACAGAGCGAAGGTTTTGCGATATTCGCGAGATCATATGTATATGTACCGTCTACGAGAAATGGTCGTTTATGACATTGTCGAAAGTTTGTCCGAGCCAACGGCGGAAGATTGATGCACGGTAAAGAGGTTCGAAAGGCACGGAAATCGTGAGTGCACCACAGCTGCCCGACGAATGGTGCAACTGTGTTCTCCCGCGAGAGATCGCAGAGGTCGCAGCGGTCCTAAGCAGTCTCGAGTGTGGGAACGAGGCTTTACGCTGCAACGCAAATGTGCGAGCCAGCATTTACGTGCATTGGCGAGTGTTAACGGCTGCAATTCTTGCATTTCCCCCTTGCCAGACGTGCAGAGTCTGGAGCTCAACGTAGCAACAATGAACTTCCTATGCGGCGACTGCGGGAACCTCTTCTTCACCCTGGCCGACTTGGACGAACACCGGAGGCAGACGCACCAGGAGTCTGATTTGGGTCAAGGTGAGAGCGAAATCGTTCTCTGCTTCCGATTGGACGTGGCGCCGCAGCTTGGGCATAATCAACCAATGAGGCGTCTCTGACTCGTTTGCGAGTTTGCAGTCGAGCATTATTTTGGCGAAAACATCTCGCCAACGTGCAAATAGCGAGAGGTGTCCGACGTGCCCTTCCGCAATACTATTTTGTCCACTGGTTGACGTCGGCTTATGTGTGACGGCAGAACGACTCGAAATTTTCAAACAAAGTGCAAGTTGTCAATGGCTTCCATCGTCAAATAGCAGACGATCGCGATTTCAGCCCGCGTTTTATCTCCAGTTCGCCGCGGCGCTCGGTTTGCTGCAGACAATAAAATTTTGTCTCAATCTGTTAGCAGACGACCTACGATGTTTTCTTGTTTTCTTTCCGTCTGCAAATGGCGCTTCGTATCAGACAGAACCGCATTCTTCGCTCGCATTAGCGGACGAATCATCTATGAATGTGCTCGCTCTGCAAGAGGTAAGTTAGTTCTCGCTCTTATTCTCGCAGTGACCAAAATCAAACCCCAGAGGAGGAGCAAGGAGCGCCGGTGTCGCAGCGATCTGCCGTCCGGCGTGGCCAGGCACGAAACGTTGCACGTCGGTAAGGCGTCTGCCCCGGGGCAGCAGACGCCCTACCGGTGCCAGATGTGCGGCAAGGGCTTCAAGGTCACGAGCAGCCTCAAGACGCACCAGCGCACCCACACGGGAGAGAGGCCGTATAAGTGCGAGACGTGCGGCTACCGTTTCACAGTGATATCCAACCTCATCCGGCACCGGAGGACTCACACAAACGACAAGCCGTTCACGTGCGACAAGTGCAGCAAGGCGTATTCCCGCAGCGAGGATCTCGTGGTGCACAGCAGAGCTCACTGTAGGGCAGCGGTCTAGTTTTGGATTCCTGGCAGTCGTCGTCTGCAACCCATGGCGTGTGGTATACGGGCCATTAAAAGAGATTTTGGATTGCAGGGTTCTGCAGTGATTCTTCCTTACGTGGACATGGTCTACACTGATCTACAGAGGACGATAATTTCTGCGTAAAGGCCCATTCACGCACTTGCATCTGCTTACGACCGAGTTCTCATGACCTTCTGCGATGAGAGTGCACGCTGGCACCATCTAAGATGTGACTCGGAACTGCATTTCACTGGAGTGAAGGGTTTGCAGCATTTGCAAGATCCAATGTAGATACTAGCATTTGTGAAAAAATGATGTTTGTAAAATTGTGAACAAATTGTTTCACGCAAAAAAAGAATTGATGTGTGAGAAAAAAAAATTGGAAATATACAGAAATGCCAAGTGTTCCATGGTTACCCAATAGGTGGCGCCAGCGCGTCATGTCGTCGTAATAAATCCCAAGACGGTGTTTTAAGGTGTTCGGTTGAAACCAGCCCTGTATGACATTTAGACAGGTGCTATTCAAACAACATGTGGTTTTTGTGTTTATTTATTTATTTATTATTATTTTTTTTAAGTTTTGGTTTGCGAATTTTAAGCTGGCATTTCAGTTAGGAGTCAGTGGTATTTTTTTCGTGATTGTGTAACGTCTCCATTTTATTCGGTAAGCTATTCCCAAGGAATTTTAAATAGAACGCAGTTATGAAACTACACGTTGACCCTTGTTAACCAGTTGTATTCGGTAAGCTATTTGTATTCACTTCTAATATTTTGTTTACACTTTTGGTTTGTGGAAGCTGTAGTTGGAACGAGCACCCGTAGATAATAATAATTTTATTTGCACATACTGGATGGGGCACATGTGGTGGTGTGCGGGGCTAGGCAGATAGGGGAAAACCCTTACTCACGGAACACGCATATGTTTGTGTTCCGTGAACTCTCGAGTGACTATAACAGGCTAGTGCCAGCGTTGGCAGTGTGCAATCACGACCTCTGCCTGCCCACACAGCTCGAAACGGAGATTTCTGAAAACGCAATAGTTTGCTGCAAAATATAAAATTCAGCTCGAAGAAAGTGCGATGTCCCTAGGCAAACCATTTCGAAGCACAAGAAAGTTGTGTTTATAAAGCATACACAGTCCTGGAAGTACAGATACATACCGAGGTTTTATGCCCAAAACAGGGCATCCGTGTTGCCTCGGTGAGAGCTAACATTGTCCTTGCTTTTTAGATGCCGGAGCATCTCTTGCTCAGGTCTATGTCCCGCGGCGTCGTAGTCCGCACTCACACTACGCATGCGCAACTCTCCTCCTTCCCTCTCTCCAACAGCTGCGCGTTACTCTCTCCGCTCTCTCTCTCTACCAGCTGCGTGCACTTCGCGTGCGTTCCCTTCTACTCACACCGCGCGCGCATGCGCAACTCTCCTCCTCTAGTCTCCTCTCCTTCAAGAGTGAATATAAGCAGCGGTAGCGCGCTGCGTGCGTTCCCCCGGAGGAGTGAAAGGAGGATTGTTTTGGCGCGCACGGGCCGCAGCGCCACGCCAGGACTTTCCAGTGGGGGTGGGCTTTCCCCGCAACTCGGCGGCTGTCGTCTGCTAGCGTTTCTCGGCCGCTCGCGTCCGCCGCAGCCCAAATCCGGCCGGCCAAAAGAAATCAGTCAAGAAGGGAATAAATTAATTACGATCCGCGATGCTCCGCATCACCCCATGGTTCCCCTCGGGAAGATGGTGTAATTTTTTGTTCACTTTTTTTTACGTTTTTGTTTTAAACTTGTAAAGCTTAGTGATTTTTAAATTAATAATTGAAGTGTAATGAATCATTTCATCAGAAATTATATATCGTTTTATGTATCATTATAAGTAGTTTCGACAAATTTGAGGTGGGCGGAGATGTGATCTCGGCTGTACGAACGCTCGTGCAGCGAGAACACCACTTATAACTTTTTGCTCGCGATTGTAACCTTTGCGGACGACTTTTTTTATATAATTTCGGGACTGAAGATCGCGCGTGTACAGCTTTGAGTTGGAGGGGCGTTGAAAGGGAAGCGGGCGCCGACTCCGAGCAACCCGTTGACGAGAACGAAAGTGGAAGTGCGGCGTTGGCCTGCAAAATATTTCTTCAGTTAAGTTAATGCTTATTTCTCAAGTAATGAGTCTTTCCTTCTTTCTTAAAAAAAAAAAAGATCCTAGGAATGGGGTTGTAATTGTCTTTACAAATAACGTACTTGCAGCCCTTGCAGCACGTTTTTGAAGTTGTTTGTCCGTCTCGGTCAGAGGCATGCATAATCCACCCAGAACAAGGCAATCCAATCCAGCGTCTGTCGTGGCTGTCGAAGTTATTGTTCGATCTTTACTAAATTTTGGCGTTTTGGTACGTTATTGCTGGACGCAAATGTTGGAGCACTGTCGGCATTGTGTGTGTGTTTTGAGAGCATAAACAACGTGCGTGGGGAAGACATCCGTTATCCTCCAGTGCACTGCTGCTACGGATCCACACCATTTCTGCCGCAACAGCTGTAGATCGGAGAACAGCGAAGAAGCACAGATAATACTAATAATAATAATCATAAAAGTTAATGATTCAGGGGGATCACGGCACCTCACAAAAGCGACAGCCCGTACCATGGAGGCCCATCTTCCCACACTTCGTATACACGTTTTGCGCGTTTGTGAACTCCGTAGAGTCCGATCTGAGAGTGGTTTGTGCCCCGTGCGTCTCTCGGGTGTCTTCCAGAGTCGTACGGTCGTACCTCTCGCCGAGGGGTGGTGCTTGGGGGAGGCAGTGAACGCTTGCCGCGTCCTCAACTCCGAGTGACAGCAGACGCTGGCGATCAGCAGTGCTCGCTTCGATCCCTCCGAAGCCCAAGTCGCACGCTTTTGGAATCTCGATCGAAGCAGACGACGCAGGATACGCAGGCGAGCAACCGCGGTACCCCTATCTCTCTCTCTTCAGGACGAGGAGGAGCGTGCAAGACTTCGCGTACAGCCTTTTGGGATTTTTTTTTCAAAAGGTCTATCGCTCAGAGGAGTTGCTGAAAGGTCAAAGAACTGTGAAGGGTAGCAGAAGACCTCAATGAAAACGGACCTTTTTTGAGTAACGAGCGCCGTCTGGGGAGTTGTCTGCAAATTACAAATGGAGGGTAGCCCAGCATGCCTCCGCCCGTTGGAACAGATTGGCTTTGTGCACTTGTATCAGTTTTCATTGCTTTTTTATGCCACATACTACCAAAAAAGGATTGACGAGAAGGCCGAGTTATGCACAAAGATAGGCGCCGACAATGTCGGTCATGCGGGACAGTCCCCTAAAAAGTTACTAAAGCAGGAAGCAAGGCCAGGGGAGAGGACGTATGCATGAGCAGAAGCTTACTGAAAAGAAGTTCATTGTGCTTGTGAGTAGCCTTGACAGTCTCACCCAGGGTGTAAGATAGACAGGTGGGGAAACGAGAGCCAAATGAGCGACTGGATTGTGTCCCCCTCGGTTTCCTCTTTTTCTGTGGCGCCATCTATGTGGAGCACCGCGAACTCTCACTCCGTGTGGGTGACCGTTGGCGACCGGCTAAACTGACGGAGATGGTTTCTCATAGATTTTCAATGGAGGACTGTCGTGCTCTCAGTTTATTTTGCGCACTCTCCAATTGAGTTCCATGCAAATCTGATTCCAATTTTTTTCCTCTCGCCGCAGCGCCATCTGTCGTAAATCGGGGGTACTCGCAAGCAGACGAGTACAGAATCCGGTCACGGCGCTGCAGTACGCTTCTATGGGCCGTTTCCCCACCTGTCTATCCTACACCCTGGTCTCGCCTTTGGAACATTTATGGATGCTCCTGCTTCGAAAGCGGACGCAGAGTTTAGCTCTCGTGCTCCATTACAGCACTCCTTATCAAGTTACCAACTTTCCTTTCAAAGCTTTGTTGTTTTTTTTGTTTTTTCTAGAAAAACTTTATGTAAAGGAAAAACAAAAACAAAAGTATTTACACAGAATCATTGCGATGATAAGGCATGACAAAAGGAGTGCTTCATCATCACAATCCAAGGTTACTATAGCCTTACAAAATGGGAACAGCATAAATCTCACATAGGAGGAGAAGCAAGATGTGCACAGACACAGCGCTGTGGTCAAGTTGGTTGATCGACCAACTTGCCCAAATTTCTGCTTTGTTAGTATGCAGAGCGCAAGCTTGTCTGCTCCTTACGCAGGGGTTGCTGTGACGTCGAACGCTGAGCTCCAATTGGAAGGATGGTGGGTAGACATCAAGGCACCCAGCACTTAGGTCGGTCCTCTGTCTTTCCAACTAGAGCCAATCGGAGCTTGGCATTATGACGTCACCACAACCTCTGCGCAAGAAGCGGACGAACTTGCTCTCCGCATAGTCACCTACAGAATGAGAATGGCGAGGAGGTGTTTCATTGCCCCGCCTCCAGTGCTAGCTTCCTACCTTCGATAATGCATAGACGTGTCGTATGAGCCTCGAGCATGCACACACTGCAAAAGGCGACAAGCGCGTGCTGGAGTTTGAGCGTTGGCCTGCCAATCTCAGCCTGTCGGTGACTGTAGATCAGTTCATTTCTGAAACTGCGGTGGAGAAGCGAGGCTGTCATCTTCCTCTCAAAGGTCGCCACCTGTCGTTTGAAGCGCCATCTAGACTCTGTACTTAAAAAAACCCGAGTATGCCACGGCTGCCGTGGTCACTGCCGTCCCCTGACGGCCACGGCACAGCTTCTGTTTTTTTCATATTCTTTGAATGCGAGTGCTTTTTGCGGATAAGCTTGGTACTGAAGCAATCTTAGGGCCCTATTCTACACGGAGGGACCGGGACATCGCCGCCGGCTGCGGATTGGACCGCGGTGCGGAGCTGGCTAATCGCAGCAGGCGGTGATTTCGTGGTCCCTCGGTACCCCTAGTTCCCGCCAGTAGATTAGGGCCCTTGGTCGGCCGAACATTGTTTTCAGACGGTTCCAAATGGCGCCAACAGAGGCCCTCACAAATGCTTCCTCTATGTCGAAATGGCAGTGGTGGAACAGAGCTGCCCTATAACTGTAGAGGTCACATGGCCAGTGATGTTTCTACGAGTAAGTTAATCTTTTGGTGTTCGTACAAATGGAGAAAGAAAAACGTGCCTATAACCAGGGTGGGCCACCCTTCGAAGTTTGGGCATTACTCGGGATATTATGGGTTAATGCAGATACTTTACTAGGGGGAATACAGGACACTCTGCTCATTTGAATTAGACAGCGATGGCCGTGCCGAATCCTTTCCTAGTGGAGCGGTGTATCTGGCACGCCTCTTCCCCCCCACCCCCACTCTCCCTCTCGTCACCAGAGCAGATGACCAGGTGACGCCTCGGAACGCTGTGCCGCTGCCGCCGCCGTCATGCGTGTTTCCGTGGTTCTTCATTCTCATCCTTTTCTACATATTCTCGGGGAACGTCCTGTATTCCCCCTAGTAAAGAATTTGGTTAATATGAGCCACATGCCCTTGCCTTATTGCCAAAAAGTTACTATTAGAAATGCAGTACAACTTACGATTGTACGTCCTTGTGTCTGTTTACGCACCCCTCACAGTGCCATTTCATTATTGTTAAGGCTGGTTCACGCACTTGCGTTTGACCGTGATCGACCGCGTTGCAATCGCTTGTGGCCACTTACAGTGAGAGAATGTACTGCCACCGTCTATTAGGTAGCACCAGAATGCTTTGAAACTCTATATTTGGCACATCATTGTTTCACCACAAACTTGAAATAATTCTGACAATGTTCTAAGTAGAATTTTGTGTTTTCGAAATCGAAAAAGCAACTGTTATGTTGCTTGTTTCTCTGTTTTCCCTCTCCAAATGGAGAAAAATAAAGCATTTTGATTTGATTTGATTTGATTTGAAGTTTATTTTTCGCAAAAAATAAATAATTTGTCAGAGTTATTTTTTTTTTTTACATTCCCCATGTTTTGGTTTGGAGTTTAATTTTACTGTGTCCAGTTTTTCAAGATTAAGGGGGACACTACCCAAGAGGGTCCAACTTTGGAACCTATGGCTTTATATGAATGAAATTTACTGTATATATTGGCAGTTGCAAGGCAAAATGCACTGCAAAGTTCCATCTATGTACATGAATTGTAAAATAAATTATAGTCGTTTTTATCAGGAACACACTGACTTTGTTTAGGAAAACTATCGTTTGGAACCTAATGTAGTACCAAACATTTTTCTACTCTAGATCTGCAGCAGAATGCCTGGAGAGTGCAACTGTGAAAACAAAATTTCCAAAAAGTAGCTTATTTTATGCTAACATTGCAGTGAAAAATCTAATAAATTTTTTACCTTTTATGTCGTCGACAAAGTCTTAACATATTTTACAAAAGACATCCACAAAGTTAAAAAACAATTCCACAGTTGCATTGCCCATAAAATTCCAGTTAGGAAAAACAATGAGTGAGTCTTTCCTCTTGTCCCATTAAGAAACGATAGTTTTCCTAAAGTGAAAATTATGCCAGAAAGTGGAACAGAGAAAAATGTGTTCAAAGTGCTCCAACCTCTACCTTTTCTTTAGCATCGGTGGACCGAAAATAATTTATAAAAAATTAGCTATGCAGTGTAAACTAATCAAACTTTCTGGGAATACTCTCTAGATGTTGGTGGATGTAAATATGGCATTTTTCAAAATCAACTTTCCTTTCAGAAATTTTGTTTTTCTGGGTAGTGTCCCCCTAAAAATGAAAATAAATATTATCCATGCACTAATTCATAAGAGCTCGTCTGTATAAAATTGTACTTCTCCAGCTGTGTTTGGCATTGCATGGTTCCCTTGCCATTGGCAATGCAATATCTCGTGAGGAAGTTTTGCTTCAGTTAACGTCAATACCTTGAATCAACTAAACACCTGGACGTAGTCGGTGGGAAGCATAGAAGCTCCAGCTGCCCATGCCCCCAGGTTCATAGCTTTCCCTGTTATAAACCCCTCCTCTCCCTCTAAAAAGCACAATTATAGTATGCTCTAAACTGGAAACTGGAACAGGGGCTCTTGTCGTGACCCTGAAGTACAATGACTTGTCGCTCTGAACGAACCTTGACGAGATAAATGGCCCAACATTTTAGGAAACTCAAGTGACCTGTCTTCAGGACCGCCAAACCTGTGCTATCGTAAAATTTATGCGTAAAACACCGTCGTTTTTGCTTTCTATTGCTTTTTATTTTTGCCACCGGCTCCTCGTAATTCAGAGTTTTTCGGATAAACCTAAATTGTGAAATAATGTACCGACAAGTGTCTTCTGGAGTTTCTTTTTTATTTATCCGTAAACACGGTACCCTAGTTATAAGCAACCATTTCTCATAGTGCATAGATACCGCAAAACCCTCCGTTTAATTATACGCCGATCGAAATTGTTCCAGAGCTGCCTGATAGATGGCACTAGTATGCCAGTGTGTGCTCTTGTCTAAGCACTTGCAACGCAGTAAATCGCACTCAAATGCAGGTACATGAACTGGCCTTTGGTGTTTGTGTCTACCGTAATGTTCCGAGAGATCGCCCACCTAAAGGCGAGCGCAAATTGCGTGAGGCTAAGGAGCGGGCTAACTTTCGGTGTGCGATCGAGAAACATACAATAGAAAAGGCTATTTTTGTATTCTGTGACCTGCCAAACTTGTTTTCACATTGAGGGGCAGTGGAGAGCATAGACAGCTGACCTTCCCATTCAGCAATGTTTGCTTACCTTCCGCCGTAGCTAACTAACCCCATTTTTGCGGATGAAACCTTTGGCCAGAACACTGCAATTACAAAAAATAAGCTAGCTTTCGGTGCTTAAAAAAGTAGCAAATTATGTTAAAAATAGGGGTGTGTGTGGTTATCTTTTGAGGGTGGGATACCTTTTGGGATATTAGGGTACTCACATTCCTGGACACGACCGGTGCTGTTCTGGCTTCTTTGTCTTTAAATGAGAATTACATTGTATGTCATACTGCTACATTAAAAACACATTGTGTGCTTCCCTTGCAGGAGCAGCAGATCTCTCTGGTGTGTTCACCCTTTTCCAAACCTTGAAAATCAAAATCTGCCAATATTGTCTCAAAGAATGTCTACTAAATGCCTCGTCACTGCCTTGGTGTGGGCGTGGCCACCAGCACGACCAATCGTGGCATGGCCAGATTTTGAAAGCCTCTCTGTTTCTATCTGTGTAACAGCATTGGAAAGATCACCGTGGTGATTTGAGCAATGGTTATTTTTCTAAGTAGAGTATTATTCAGCACAGGGCACCTTCCCTTGCATAAAAGGGGTCTTTTATAGGGGGTTGAGGGAAGGGTTAGTGACAGGGCTGCACATAAGGAAAAACTGACTCTATGCCTCAAAGTTTGGTGCAGTGCAAGAGAGATGTGCAATAGAAGCAGCGTGCTGATTGCAACCCTCTTGGGGAGTGATCAAGTTTAGGGAAATGTGTGCCATGGGAAATCATTCTTTTTTTTTTTTTTTTTACAACAGCTGAACGAATTTTTTACAAATCTGGTGTCAGTTTTTATGCCTTCTTTTTGTTCTGGGTTTAGTATACAAGCCAAAAACATGTTCTTCTTCACCCATGGGGCATGGTCAGAAGTCTAAAAGAGCTGTAATGAAATAGGCTATTTCACTCCTCTGAACCATTGAGTGCAATGAACATCAAAAATAGTGACTGCTAGACCTTCTTTATTCTAAAATAATTATATATAAAAAAAAACGATTGAAAAACATTTTTTTCTTCTTTTTTTTTCAATTTTTGTAATTTTAAAGGTATACATCATAACTAGGGTTCCGTGTTTTCGGATAAATCCGAAAAAAATCCGAAAACACTCGCCGGTACCTTTTCCGTCAATTCAAATTTATCATAAACACTCAGAATTTCAAGGTTACAAGAAAATAAAAAGCAAAAAGGATGATCCTCATTTTAATATTAACTTTGTAAGAGCATAGGGTCAGTGGTCCAGTGGAGATGCCACTTTAGTTTCCTTCGAAATCTCGAACTACAGATAAAAATGGTTTGCATTTTAGCTCATCAAGATTCCTTCAGGACAACGGGTCATGGTACCTGCATGCTTTATTTTTTAAATTTTTTGTGAATATCAGGAACACAGGAAAATAAGCTCAAATTTCAGAGATTTCAGAATCTAACAAAAATAAACTCTGATAAACTTGGAATTTTCAGCGAAGAATAAACTTTTAAAATACACCCTTCGAATTTTACGAAAAATAAACTTTGAAAACACCTGAGTAGTCCCAAAACCTTTAAAATTGCATTCTACAGGTTTTAAAGCATGTGCACGCCAAGTTTGGTTTTCATAGGGCTATATTAAGGCCAGAACTTCTTTTGCATACACTTTGAAGATGCCCCAAAAGTTAGAAAAAATAAAAATGTGTTTGAATAGAAATAGAAGTGTTGGTGGAAAAATAAAAATGTGCTTGAAAGAAATAGATGTGTTGGCGGGCGATGCCACAATATAAAGAACCTTGCACACGAAAATGCCTCAAAGCCTTTTTCGCCAGGGGTACTTCAAATGCATATTTTACTAATTGCACCATAACATCAGGTCTGGATATGTTCATACATTAAAGAGAATGGTTAGAAAATAACAAAATGCCCTTAAACCCAAAATCACAAAGTTCAAAGAGAAAAAAGCTTTTCTTTTACACTGTTTTTTAAAGTGAATGTAACTTACTTTAGCAATAATGAAATTACCCTGAATTTTATTCCTATTTGTTACTTTCAAAATGCAAAAATTTTCAAAAAGTCAGAACATGATCATTCAAAATGAGTGGTGTGATGCGATGAACACTATGCAGCACTGTTAGTGGGAGCATGACATCGGCACTCTTGTGCATTTTAAGACGAAGCGTTGGAAGGCACCAAACTTTACCACTTAAGTTGCTGCTCTGAATGAAAGCTTTCCACTATACTATACTAGTGATTTTTATGACAGCAATTTAAATTTAAGAGTAAAACAGGAAAAATTGGCAATCACTTGCTTGGTGCCAGCAGTGTTGTGCATTGTACATGTTCATTTGAAATGGATGTGTTATTGCTCTATTCTTTTTCCAAAGTGTGAAGCATGCACAGTATAACGAGATAGCTGTAAGCTGGCACATACTACTTCATGCAAATGCATGTGTGTACCCAGCACTTGAAATGATGTTGCATCCCACATAGCTCGCATTCCTACGCATTCCACCTGTAGACAAGTCAAGCTAGAAAGATTTTATTCGAGCCAGGGGGTGCCTGAGAGGCTCCAGGTAAAGGTGAACTCAATCATTCTGATCCGCATACCAAGCAGATCAAGTGGTCAGATAAATGAGATATGACTCTATTGCCCTTGTAGCTAACTGTTTATCTTTTCTTTATTTCTTTCTTATTTTTATTTTGAGCATTTGTTTTAGTTTGTAGCTTGTGGCATCACAAGCAGATATATGCTTCATTCTGTGTACAACCATTTCCTGTCTATTCACAACTCTCCTAAACCTTGCAGGTCGACCATCTGGCCATTGTCCCAAAGAAAATATAGTGAATGGCACATTTCTGCCTTGGAAAAGGGGTCCTGCCTACCAGATGAGTCAACAGTCTGGAGTGCACATTTTGGGATGCCCTTGTTTGCACCAGTGCCTCAGCATTGGATGAAAGTGCTTGTCACCTTGTCTTGGACTATTGCATAGGACCGACCTTCTTTCACCCTGGCCTAAATAGTGCAACCCATGCACCACTACTCCATTTGTGTCAACAAAACCAGTGTGATGCGGCTTTCTTGCCGCTGTTGCTTTTGCCTCGTGTTTCCAGCTACGAAACATGATGTCTCTCTGTCAGACTTATGTTCTTGCATAGGAAGAAGTGCTTGTTTCTATGCTGTAAGTTTTTATGTTGACTTCCCTCTGGTACTGTCGTGAACAGTGTGAGCGGGAATGCCGGAGCGCTTGGCCTTCGATACATGCTGCACCACATCGGGGCTGATAGAACGGGGGAGTGAAGGAAGAGGGGCTGTGAGGATGTACAGGTTTTCACACTCCTCTTGCAGTCTTCTCTTCACTCCCCTGTTTTATCTGCCTCGAGGTAGTGCAGCATCTATCAAAAGGCGCACGCTCCAGCGTTCCTACTCATACTGTTCCCAGAAGTAGAGTATTTTTTTTAAAAACATCTTTAGATTGCATTAATTTTTTGCAGACTGCAGAAGTAGTCCCCATTACCATAATGTCTGGAGATATGCCGCACCCGGAAAGATACCCCACCCCTATTTCTGGCACGATTTGCTATTGTTTTTTTAAATACACAGAGAGATCGCCCACTTTTAGTGATTGGAGGGCCCTGGCCAATGGCGACCTTGGCAGAAATGGTGTTACTTAACCACGGCATGAGATAAGCGATCATTGATGACTGGAAAGGACAGTCAACCTTGGTTCATCACCCCACCCCCACCTCCACCCCTGCTATTAGAAGTTTTGCAGGCCACAAAATCAAAAACTAGCAATTTTTTCAACTTTTTTTTTATCGCACATTGAAAGTTAGCTTGCTCCTTGGTTTCACCCGATTTGCTTTAGATTTTAGGTGGGCTATCTCTCAGGATATTACGGTAGTTGCTGCAGTGCTACGGTACATTGTGCTTTTATGTTTATGAAATAGGGCTCTTTCATTATCAGTTGAGGCCATGACAATGAAATTTGTGCTGAATCAGTCAAGGACAGATAGGGGCACACAGCAGCTCCGTGTTGATGGAGTATACCTGTCTCTGTGTTACCTCAAACATTGTCGCTACTATCCCAGGCGAAAATCAGTCCACTTCCAACTGGGTTATGGAACTGGAAATGAGGCAGTCCAACTGGAACCAGCTGGAATCCAACTGGACCCAGCTGGAATCCAACTGGACCCAGCTGGAATCCAGCTGGACTGCCTCATTCCAGTTCCATAATCCAGCTGAAGTGAACTGATTTTCGCCTGGGATGTTGCATGCAATATCTTTGCTTCTGGAGTTCTTAGGTTTTAACTCATTGGTTTCTCAGTTCTGGAATGCATAGATAACAAGATGAAATTTATTGAGTGCTCAGCTACATGCTGAAGGGCAGTGTACTTTTAATTTTTTTTTTTTTGTGGGGGGGGGGGGGGCTGGGGTAATTTTGGCAATATCTGCAAGCAGTGAACAGAAAATTGAGGATCATGGGCGCAGAATGCGAGCTTTCTTATCATAAGCTAAGATGTAAAATAGCTTTCAGAGCGTTTAGCCCTTTGTACGTTCTCCAGATAGCATGTGGTACTAAAATATTAAGCTTGACTAGTTGGTTCAACATACTCATCGTCTGTCCTTCGCTCATTATACATTTAGAATTTCGATAGCTCATGGTACTTCAAACATGGTTACCCCTTGTCCTTTGAGCAGATGGCGTTTCTTGGAAGTTAGCAATGATGCTCTGTTTATCTGATAAGAGTAGGACCACAGGGGTGGCAAATAGCACCCAATGAATTCATTCAGTGCTTGTTTGGTGTGGAACGTATGTGTCATTTAATTAAGTTATTGACCACCTTCCACAATAACTTTGGCAAAATAAGGACCCACCTGGTGTCGTTTGCTGTCTCTTCTTGTCAGGAACGGCCGAGACATCGTGGTGGGACAAGCGTGTGGAGTTTGAAGACATCGAGAGCCAGACCACAACCCTGGAAAGCGAGGCGGAAGGATGGCATCCCAAAACACCACCACGACAGGAGAACAGGCACCAGTGCCGCCTGTGCCCTTTTACAGCCGCAGTGTGGATCGCGTCATCAATCACGAAAGGGCACACACTGAACGAAAGCCCTTCAGCTGTCACATCTGCCAGAAAACATTTTCTTCTAAACATCTATTAGGCCCTCACATAAGGATTCACACGGGCGAAAAGCCATTCCGGTGCGGGGTGTGCCCAAAGGCGTTTACGCAAAAGTCTAGCTTGGTGCGTCACACGAGGGTCCACACCGGGGAGAGACCTTACAGGTGCAACATATGTGAAGGCACATTTGCAGAGCGTGTCCTACTTTTGCGTCACAAACGAACTCATTATAGAAGGTGATCGCGCCGGTGCGAGACCCGTGACACCGTACTCAAGCGAAGAGCTGATGTGTATCTAAAGAGGCGCCGATCGTGGTGAACACCAGTCGCACGATAACTCTGGAGAAGGTTTGTGTGCAAGACATGTTTAAAGTTTTACTGTTGGCTTCACTGCTTGTCAAGTATGTTTTTGGCACAGAAATGCAGGGTGCAGCTTCATTAGAGTTTCATCTGTGAACATGTTTCGTTAATATGAATCCCCGAACAACTCACTATATAGACAAAGTGTTAAAGGAAGTGTCCATATGAACAAGCTATGACTATTGTGATGGCCACTCCAGGAATAGTAACAATACCACTTTCCTGGCCCCTTTTCGTATTGTTTTTTCTTTGTTAGTGATTTGCACCCAACACCTTAACAGGTTGTAACTGTTCTTTTCTTTTTTGGACATGTGCCAAGTTAGATTGAACTTGATCATGTACAAGCGAGATAAAACATGTTTACTGAAGGCATCTCAAATCTCATTTATGGATTTCAACATGTAGACCTTGCATAAATATATAATCTTTCGAAATGACCTGTGGTTTTACTGTGCACTTGATTCTTTTTGCGATCACTTGTGCTTTTTTTTTTGGTTTGTGGTTAGTTTAGTGGTATTATCATATAATAACTTTACAATGCACATTAAATACTGCAATACATGAGCATTCAATAAACACATGCCAGGTACAACTTGTTCCCAACCTTTCTTCCACTTAAGCAACACCAAGTGACAATGGAAGAAGACTGCAAATAGCTCGTCTTTTGCGGTGACAGGATTTTGGCCAATATCGGGAATAGATATATAAATTACATTGGTACAAACACGTAAAGCTCGAGAAGAAGCTTATATTTGGTGACAAAAGATTCTGTAAAGCTGCAATGTGAAAAGTTTGCAAGGAGTGAACCTGTGAATGCAACAGTATTTACAATTACAGAGCAGTCGGGTCGTCGGGACGCTGCTTTCGTTACTCTGGCGAGCAGTGTCGGTTCCTTGTTTCCTTGCCAGGACTTTGCTCATGCTTAGATTGACACAACACTGTCGTACGGAGAGCCGTTTCAGCCTATGTCAAGTGCTTCCTCCAAACAATATTATGTGACTGAACTATTCTATGCTCCCTTACAGAAAACATAGCTGAGTTTGGTGAAGCCATATACTGCAGGATGTTGTGTTCAAGATCTGTAAAAATGAATGCTCATTTGATTTTGTTTAGATGAGCTGGTTATTACTAAGTGCAATCAAGAGAGACATTTCTTAGCTTTTCAACTACAGATTTTTCATTCCCCAAAGGCGCGCGGTCACACCCTTATCAAAACAAATAAAGAGACAATACAGGAAATGCAGCATCCAAAGTGCCGTCCGACGGTGCTCCCGTCAGCGTTTGACTCGAGTGCCGTCCCTTTGGCGAAGAACAGCCCGTACAACAGGCGGGAGCGCTTGTCTCTTGTACATCTTTTCTCTTGTCCCTGAACTATTTTTTATAATGAATCAGCACCAACTGTAATCGCTGACAGAGTGAGAGTGGCAGGGCACGTCTTGCGAACGTCCGGCCTGCAGCACGCTCTCCGTGCCTCCCACTACGGTTTGGCTGCGCCTATGTGCTCGAAGTGCCGAAGCATTCTTGAAGCTCGGAAGCTTGTGCAGGAGGCGGGACAGCTGAAGCTTCCGCCTGCCGTTCTCACCTTGTGAGTGACTATAGCCCAGTTTTTGACACTTCTACTTTTAGCATATTGCTGCAAAAATTAGTATGCCTACTTTCTTCGGTACTTTCGTGCGTTGGATTATCGCGCAACTGTTGTACTAGCATCGTCTTCATAGTGCGAATAGATTGATAAAAGTATGGCCGCCCGTAGGTTCTTCACATTCATGCTCGATAATCTAGATTTGTGTGGTTATATATTGTAACGCGGTGTAGTTGCAAAAAAAAACATTTAGGCGGGAATTGGTGTGGTACAGTGAGGTGTATAAGAGCCAATCGAATCGAGATGAAAATTAAAGAAAAATCACTGATAACTTTTGAATTTACCGTAACATCCCGAGAGAAGCCCACCTGAAAGCGAGAGCAAATCGGGTGAAAATGAGGAGTGGGCTAACTTTCGGTGTGTGATCAAGAAATGTTTGGAAAGTGCTATTTTTGTGTTCTGTAACCTGCCTAACCTGTCTTCACATTGAGGGGCAATGGAGCCTAGACAACAGTCGTTCCCAGTCAGCATTGTATGCTAATCTCCCGCCGTAGCTACCTAACCCAATTTCGGCAGAGGTCACCAATGGCCAGGGCACTGCAGTTACTGGAAGTGGGCTGTCTTTCAGTGTTTTTGAAAAACTGGCAACTCGTGTCAAAAACAGAGGTGGGTCATCTTTTGAAGGTGGGGCATCTTTTGGGATATTACAGTAACCCTTTTGAATCAATGAAACTGGTGTGCTGCAGTTTTAGTGTTTGTAACTAAAAAGTGTGAAAGATCCTGCTCAGCACTAAATTCCTGTACCGGAAGTACCGTAAAATCCCGAAAGATACCCCACCCCGAAAGACAGCCCACCCCTATTTTGGGCTTGATTTGCTATATTTTTTTAAACACCGAAAGATAGCCTACTTCTAATAATCATAGTTGGCATCAATGATGACCTCAACTTAAATGCGGTTAGTTATCTATGGCGGAATATAAGCAAACGTCACTGACTGGAAAGTACAGTAATCTTTGCTTCATTGCCCCTCGTCACCATAACAAGCTTTGAAGGGACACATGACCTAAAAATTCAAATTTTTAAGCTTTTTAAGCTTTTCTTGATTATACACCGAAAGTTAGCCCACTCCATATTTTCACCCGATTTGCTCTGATTTTAGGTGGGCTATCTCTCGGGATTTTACGGTAGTGCATGTTTCACCGAGTATTGTATGATTTTGTAGACTTTTCCCTGATGCAGGGACCCCTCAAAGAACGTTGCTACAATGGACAGGTTTCGAACTGCCGGGGCACCCCTGTGGTAATGCGCCAGCTGCTGCACTACCAGATTCCATAGCACCTCCAAAATATTAAGATGTTTGGCTGTTGTTGCTTGCTACCAGAAAGTATGGGCTATGCAGAAGCAGTCGAAGATAGAAGCTTTGCGAGGATTGGGTACACAAATCTGTTTTGAATTGCGTGATCCCGTTTTTGGTGCAACTGATTGGTGTTTACTGTCCTTGCCTTTTTACATCATTGACTTGTTTCTCGTATTTTGAGTGGGCAGATGCAGAGATGTTTGTATTCATATTAATGTCTTCATTTTGGCTCGGGCACAGTTTTTAGGTTTATCACTTTTAGTGTGACGCATACATTTTTGGGGGAATCTCTGAAAGGAGCGGGTGTAAATTGATTTTAGAACTTAAGAAAATTTCAAACGGCTGCCTTTTGACAATATGTGGGACATTTTGACAAGCTTTTCCACGTGACCTATTCAGAATTCTTTAATATTCTAAATGTCTCCAGGAATCTGTTTCTTTTTTATCGACTATTATCATAAGTTAATATTGTGTGTAAAAGATGGAGGGAATTACAGGCATTTTAGGAAGCAAATATTTTAAATATAAGTAGCATATCTGCAATCAGTTTTCTAAACAGATATTCTATTTCACTATGCCTGGCTAAGTATTGTAGTGTGACATCACTCCATGATTGTCGACGTCTGTACTGATGAACATTCTTGAAGCATAACCAGTGCAGTTTTATCTTCTAAAATCAGCCTAAATGAGCACGCTTTGCGGGAGCAACTCTCGTGCATGCATCCTCTTTTAAATCTTGCAGGTCGAACACTGGGCATTGTCTCGAAGAAAGTCGAGAAAATGCCTCATCACTGCTACTATCGAGGCTTCACCACCAATGGCTTTTTCTGACAGAACACTTTGGATGTGTCACCGTTTGGAAAATTTTGATCGCATTTGGATTTGGCATGTTGTAGGCATAGCAGAATTTTATCTGTAGACAGACATACCCGATCCAGCCCATTACAACTTTTTTTAATGTGAATGCCGTCATTGCGGTAGGGCTGTTACCTGGGATATTTCGCTGAGTTTCTGCATAGAATATGTAAAGATCCCTGTACCCTTACCTCGTCCTTTCACTGCAAGTAGTGAATTTTTTTTCTAAAGTGGCTTTTGATTTGGCATAGGTTTTATTCCCATTGGTAGGGTGAGACGTTACCCTTAGTAGACGACCAGATATTGCCATGCATATTGCCGCAAAACGTGTACATGCCCGTAAGCTGGCTACTTCTATTACATTCATTATAACGCTCGTTCATTGGTTAAGCCATTAGGAGACTGCCAGGAGAAACTCTGCACTTCAAGTAGTCAATCGCTCGTACGGCTGTAGTGCTTGAAAGTGCAATTGCTTTAGTTACACCAATCCGGGTTGCATTTTACGCAAAGTTGGCATACCCAGATGTAACATTACCTCTTTTGACGTTTCTTTCGTCCCCAAAACCTTTTGTGATTGGAACAGCCTTCCCCCTTCTAGAGTGACAATCAGAGACTTTGATAGGCTTAAGGCTGGACTAGCTATACATTCTTGGTTTGAGCCTATGTACCAACCTTTAATTATGTTTGTATTGCCAAATCTCTACCCCTCTGTAATGATTCGGCCTTGGGGGTATGACAAGTGAATAAATCAGTCGACAGTGAATGCCTCGGCGGTAACACTTTCAGCTATTGAAAGTCCACAAGACTGTTTTGAGTGACGTATGCTGAAGATTTCATTGAATGCTGTGCCTTGAATCGATTCTTCTAAAGTTAACGTCTATCTTCCACTACTGCACCTTGAGGTCTCGGGTAACCTTTGGCAGTGCCACGGTCCGCAAGCCACTTCTTGGAGTAAATCAGAGCCGGCTCAGTCCGACCTGACATGTCTCTTCAGCAGGTCTCACCGTGGGAGCGACCAGGGACAAAGCCGAGAGCTTTGGCTGCGGAGATGCCGGGACCGAGCAATTTTCTCTCAAGTATGGGTTGAGTGGCTGGCAGCAGGGAGACACGCCAGCAACCGGAGGTCGAGGACCAGTACAGTTTCTGCCCTTACACCGGTAATCAAGAGCTCGTTATGAAAGCCATGAAGTCTGCATACGATGCGCGGAGTTGCCGGTCGTGACTGCGTGCTCAAAGATTCTTTAAATCGTGGCATTTCCGGGGGTCATCAATATTACGTTTCAGGGACTCTGTTGTAAAACTGGATGTGTGCCCTATAGGTGACCTACAAATTGGAAAATATTTTGTGCATTGTGTCATCAATGCACATAACCATAGTTAAACCAAACAAAATATTTTTTGGATTATTTGGGTTAAATTTTTCTTCTGGGTAGTTGGACTGCTGTATATGGTGTTTTAGTAAAAATGGGGCATTTTCATCATCTTACACGTCTTCAAAGAGGAAATACTCTAAAATATGCTGATGAATGAGCCATGGTGGCTGATCGAATGGAGCAAAGGTTATGAAGCCACCAAAAGACAAAATTTTTGACGGCATGCCAAGCTTCAAACTTTGGGTCTCCCAATACGTATCCGGTTGGGCGTGCTAACCACTACGCCACACCACCTGGTTTTCTTCACCATTTTCTATCCATCTTAATAAAAGGTTACAGCAACGAAATTCTAGCACCTATTTTCTTGTCTAATTGTCAACCACATTCTGACCACACCACAGAGACGCCAATTTTTCGTTCGAAAAGATACCAAAACATTATTTCAAATGAATAAACTGATTACCATGTTGCACCTGGTAGATGTTCCCAAACGTCGTTCTGTTCAACTTTGCATGAAAGCAGCGCCGTTTCGCGGAAGTACAGCGCTGAGCTCCGACGCGCGTAGGCTGTCAAGCTTGGCTTAACGGGATTCTCTTCTCTCCCGTGCCTACTCAACTCCTGCGGGGAGAGGGGAGTCTTAGGCACAAATGAGGCACTTGTTTTTTACCTCGGCAGCCATGCAGATCCAGTTATCAGAAAGGTTGTAACGCATTGACACCATCAAGTGGCGAAGCTCACAACCACGCCAGCCTCCCTGTAGCCTTGCCTGTTGATCGTTAAACGTGACGTCATGAAACACGCTAGAGGCGCCGGATCTCCCGAGATGCATCGCGCTCTCCAATGACTGCTCTTCGAGCGCTCGCTGAAATCGGCCGTTTGGAACTCAAATAATGTAGCCATCTGTTCAAAATACAAACGTGCGATCATCACTAGCAGATTTTGTTGATCATGTATAACTAATTTTATAATGCGAGTTATATTTCTATGTTCCTTTCGGTGTCCCTTTAATGCATTGAAACAAAATCTGCCTAATCGGAGGTGTTCCGGAAGCGCACACAAACCTGCGATCGTCACTAGGATGTGGTTGCATAGAATGTGGTGCTGCCAAAGATTTAGTTTTTTGGTGGCTTTTGTAACCTTTGTTTCATTCAATGAAGCATGGTTCATTCATATGCATATTTTCGAATATTTTCTTGGAGACTGTATAAGGTGATAAAAGTGCTCTTTGATATACCGTAAAATACCAGGCAAGCGCCCACTCTAAATTAAGAGATAATCGCGAAAAAACGGGAAATGGGCGCTTGTCCGGTCATCAATTTTACATGTCAATGTACTGTGCATATTTTCTCAGATCTTAGAAATTTGGGAATGGGCGCTTAGTGGGGTAAGGGCGGTTGCACGGTATTCTACGGTATTCAAAATGGCTCTTGATTTTTCCAGATGATGATACCGTGTTTCTTAAAGGGACACTGACAGGGTATTTATGCTCGCCAAGGTCTTTATTTGTACATGACATATGAGTGCCCAACTACCAAGAAAACAATTTGCAGCTCGAAATTCGTTTTCTTTCCGCCCAAAACCGCGGATCAAGAACTGGCCAGTTTGAGTCGCGACTCGCTCTTTTCTCCGCGGTCACGTGCCGTTTTCTATGGTTTAGACGCAATCACCAAAGATAATCAAAGTCATGGGTCATCGAAGGCACGCATTCAATACTAGAAATGGACAAAAAATATAATACCCGTTTTTTGTGGCTTCTATAAAACTGCGAATCTGTTGATTGAAAAAAAAAAAGTTGCACAGCCATGTGACTTTTGCCATCTTTCTCCTCCTCTATTATTCGTCTTCCTCCTCAGTCCAGTTTCAGTTTCGAGCAGTTGTGTTTTTTTGATTTTATTAAAATTTATGCGACACTGTAGCAAAATATTGATTGCGTAGTCTTCTGACACCATAATGGATCGCCTGGCAAAAAATATAAATAAAATATTGGGGGGTGTCACTGTACCTTCTTCAAGCTCTAAACAGGAAACAATGTATGCGCAAGTGACTAGAAAAACCGTGAGAGGGCTTCTGGAGCACCAGCACATGCCACATGCCAGCAAGTGTTGTACCGTGCTCCACGAGCCGGCGTGCGCATCCAGAGCACCTCTCATTGGAAATATTCTGTTTCGGGCCATCAATAAGACAGATAGAAAACACCAAAAAGACGAGGCAAACGGCGTAGTGGTTGGCATGCCCAACCAAATATTGGGAGACCTGCAGTTTGAATCCCAGCGCCGCAAAAGATTTTCTCTTTTGGTGGCTTCGTAGGCTCTGTTCCATTTGATCAAGTATAATTCATTCACTTCATAATTCTGGCATTTCAAAAAAAATATATACAAAGTAAATACCTTGTCAAACATCTCCTACTACTAGTGTCAATGTCTCGGGTAAACTTTGGCATTTTCGAAGTCTGCATTGTACCTTGAGTTGATGAAAATATAAGGCGGCTTAATCAGATATGACACGTCTACCCAGCAGGTCTCGCCATGGGAGCCGTCAATACCCAGGTTGAAAGCTTTGGTTGCGAAGACACTGGGACCAAACGCAATTCTCAAGACTGGTCCAGCGGAGAGCTGCAGGAGACATGCCAACAGTGGGAAGACCAGCACAAGTGCCGTTTCTGTCCTTACGTCAGTTTGAGGGGTGATACGTTGATCATTCATGAGCGGACACACGCGCGAGAAAGGCCTTTCCGCTGCAGCTTCTGCCCTAAAGCATTCATCCGGAAAGCCCACCAGCAGCTTCACGAAAGGATTCACACGGGTGAAAAGCCATTCAAGTGCCAGACATGCCACAGGGCCTTTGCAGACGGGAGCTCCTTATACGTCACAAGAGGACCCACACACGGGAAAGACCGTCGAAGTGCTGCCTGTGTGGGGAGTGTTCACACGGGCAAGCGAGCTAGCGTCGCATCAGAAGATATGCCACTCATGAGGGACACTTGTCACGCAGTTGTCGGGGAGGCAGTTTTCACATGAGACACTTTTGAAGCATCAACTTGTGTTTTATACCCTCTGATGAAATTGAAGGCATTATTTTTGAGAGCCTTGAATAGGGTAGATATTTGCAGTGTTTTACATTCCATATTTTGTGTGGAACATGAAATTTTTGTGGTTTTGCTGCAGAAATATTTATGTTCTGCATATAAATATTTGCACTGCAAAAGGATCATTGCCAGTACAAAAACAGTAGTAAAAGCTATTAGATAATATTTTTAAAGATATCTATTGATCCAATTACAGGCCCAAGGCTAAGGGAAATTCAACTGTCATAGCTGCTACTCAACAAAACAGTGCAACCTCAGTCTAATTGCTTTTCATTGGGGATACAGTAAATTCCTTTTCAATTCTAAAAATTCATCTCTGAAATTAAATTATTGGGAGTATATTGTTTGGCTGGAGTTGTGTTGAACTTTTTGTGTAGACTTGTGTGCATCAATGCTGTTTTGTTTCCTTCCTTTCATTAATTTTTTTTTCAATCATCACTCTTATATATAAGCTTTTATCCTGTAATTTGAATCAATCTTACATATAGTAAGCTTCATATTGTAAGGTTGAATCAATCTTGCATATAAGCTTCTGAATTGTTTTGGGGTGCTCTAAAACATAAACTTCAAAGTTTCATTTTACAGCTGTAACAAGGAGATTGCCACAGAGATAAAGTGCTATTCCAAACTGAAGTGTTATTCCTCAGTAAATCAAGACGTGACTGTGCTTAGTACTGATTGAGTGGCCTTGTTTGTACAATCAATACTGTACCTTGTACTGTAGTGATAGAGAAGATGAAGTGCAGAGTTGACATGTTTATTTGTATATGTCTTTAGAGCTACTGAAACCTCATAAATTACATCATTTTTACATTACTAAGCTGCAAATGTCACACCAATGAAAATTAGTTTATTCTTACCGCATCTCTCTCTGCATCATAAAATCTGAAGATTGTGTTAATTTTATAAAATTTATTTTTAAAATCACTTCTTCCACCATTAAATGATAACTCTCCCCTGTTACATATCATCCTGTGTGGATCATCAGCGTAAAGTTGGGGTCCCAAGCTCATTAAGGACGGCATTTCACTCATCTTTGCTTTTTCGCCTAGCACAAGAATGGAACCACCTCCCCGATTTGATTGCTACTCTGACTGTCTGAGTGCTGTCGCTAACCATTTCTGCAATAATGCATAACTTGCTTGATTTTGTTGTTGTTATATTGGGGGGGGGGGGCATAAGCAGATCCCCTGCTGTGACCGAGCCAAATGTGCACTGAGCAGTCGATTTTTACCATGTGAAATTTCTAAGCATTGCTAACTCTGTTGCCTGCAAACACACCGAATGGTGACTTTGGCAAGTTTGTTGCTCTCATTTTTTTGACAGAAGGAAAACTATGTCTTGAAATTTCAGACGGTACAACTGACCTGCTCAGTGCACATTCAATAAAAGTTTGAGCTTTCTTGGCGCCAATGTTTCCGGCTCGTTTTACAGCGAAAGATCCGTTTGTGCCACCTTATATTGTTAATTTGTTACAGTTTCACAACCTGTTGTCCCCCTCTATGATGCCTTCAGGTCCCTTAGGGTATATTCAGTAAAATACGAGCGAGGCGGAAACCATACTGGTTGTGTGCTTGCCGCCGTCGTTATAGATGGCGGTAGCTGTCCAGGTAGGTTAGTGTCGACATACACGGACACGATCCTGGGGAACCTAGCCCTTAACAGCTCCGCTGTAAAAATGAATACATTTCTTTGAAACCCTCAAGGTCACTGTCAGTTTCAGTAGTCGCTCATTGTGTTTGCTACTAAGAAATATGCAATTCTGGAAAAAAGCTTTGGCAGCATAAAAGGCCCAGACAGTGCAAAGCTTTTTTTTTGTATATTTTGGAATTGTCTCGGGTATTTCTCAATGTGCTCGGTCATTATTTCGAGGCTGTAAATAAACAATTTTTGATCAGGTATAGGGCCACTCTCCAAATTGTTTCATGTACCAGTCTACTGGGATATCTGGATCAAACATTTAGCCTTCGAAAGAGTAAAAAACGCAAAAAAGCTGGTGAGCAACATACATTCATGCTTTAACCCATGACCTTGGACTTTTTTACCAAAAATATCTGTAAAATGGGAAGATTTTTTTAAGTGTTTCTTAATCTTGAAGGTATAACAATAATCTTAAAAACTAAAACAAATTTATTTAAATCAAGTTGGATGTGCACCCCGGCACTTCCTACAATCCGAAATGGATCTTTCACTGTGCTGGCATCTTGCCAATTTGCAGCAGACTCCGAAATTTATGGTGTTTCCATAAACAATTGTTCCGCTGTGTCATCTTCAATTTTCGTGTCGGATCCCGGGAAGCATTCCATCAAACTCGAGAAATCAACATCGCAGTTGCTGTCCTTGCGAGTATTTTGCAGCAGCTCAGCGATTTCTTTGTCGGTCAAGGACGACAAAGAAATGGCGTCCAGTTTGCTGGACGCCATTTTCCAAACAAACAGTCAAAAGTGTCATACAGAAGTCTTCAACCTTTTTTGTGCTGCCATGTATGCATCATTTTTAAAACTAAAAATGTTTCCGATACACGAGGATAGATGGCGCATTCTACCCAGACGCTAAATTGAGCGAGCATTTAAAGATGCGCTTCCCAACAGCGAAGAAAGTGCAGCGTGTCTATAGGGAGTTTTCACTGACGTAATTTTGTCCGCCATTTTGTTGTTTTGAGCTGTTTAGCGTGTGCAGAAGGCAAGCATTCCAAGGATTTACATGACCGCTTACATGCATAGAGCACAGAAGATTACAAGTCTTACCACGCTGACATCTCCTCAACAGGTTACGATGTAATCCTTAATATTAGTAAATTTGTTTGAAAAAATAAACTAACAACAAAATGGCGGATTGACGTCATATGGAAACAACCTATAGACGCGCTCCACAATCTACAGTCAAAATTGATTCGACTCTAAAGACGCACTCCCCAGTTAAGGGGTAAACTTGGGGCTAGGTAAAGCACAGTTGAGACCATCGTGGTTGAGACTAGGGGTATTGCCTTTTGTCAAACATCGATTTTGACTTTGAACTTTCACTAAAGTTCAAATTGATAAGTTCGACTTATGGAGAGTGTTGCACTTCGAAAAACACGGTGAAGACTAGGGGTATCGCAAACTTTTGTCGAACTTTGATTTTGACGCCGAACCTGGGGGTTCGACTGGTTCGCCGAACCTATGACCTTTCACTAAAGTTCGAAGTTCGACTTATGGACAGTGTTGCCCAGCTTCTACAGAAATAATTCGAATTTTGGAAAACAAATAATTTAGAAAGTAGTTTATTTTATATTTTATAAAATGGTTACCAATGTTTACACCATATAAAAGTGAAAATATGTACTTTTAATGCTTTCGTTAGTAATGTGCACCAGCGATGCCAATTCACTCAACAAATATTTCACTTTTCCTCCACCACGTGAAGTCAACTATTTTTAATTTTCTGCGCACGCGCACAAAAGTCTAATTGCAGTCGAACCTTTGTCGAACATCACATTAAAAGTTCGACAATATCGAACTTAGTCAAACTCGAACCTGGGCAGGTTCGCAACATCCCTATTCATAACCTGATATCCCACACGGACATTCGATGTAAAGCGCTTGCTTGATAATGTTCAGATCACATTGGGTATTCCTGAGAGTGCACGAAGTGTCCTTCATTCACAAACTTCACATTATCTCAAATTCTGGAGTTCATTTTGAAGCACTTCTAGCTTTTTCTTTTGGTTTTTCATGGTTCCATTGGTCTTCTGATGATTTTCTTGCGAGTTTCTGTATACTTCCGCGCGATGTCGGCTAGTTGCTTCTCGAGTCCTACACATTCCAATCTGTCAGGATTCGTCCTGGGATTTGTACGAGTGACAGAAGGACTAAAGTTAACTTTGATACGAGTAGGAATCATGGTCAATAGGTTGTCTCTAGCTTCTGAGAGGTTGCGATAGAGATGACGGAAGTCACTCTAGCGGATGTACAGGTAGTGGCACAGGTTGCCCTTTAAAAAACTTTACAAAGTTTTTTACTGCAAAATAAATGACGCATTGCAGAATGCTGATTCTCCAAACACACGTAGCATTAGCGATCCGAATCAGATGCCAAAGTTTCAGAACTAAGGTATTCCCAAATACTCCGTTTCATACTTTGTATTCAACGCTGTCAAAGCTACTGGCGTAAGCGTGTGGCTTCATCTACGGTTTTGTTTGCACGAGAACGCATGCAAATGATCTGCAAGATCAAACCCCATGCTTGCCCGCAGCTTTGCATATAAGTATAAAACATAGTACAGGTAAACATAAACAAGCAATGGCAGCAAAGGCATCCATTTTACCAAAGTTCATTTTAGAGAACGCTGGTTAGGAAGCCCCTCCTTTATAGAATCCCTCTATAGAGAGAAAGGCAATGAACCTCCTTTTAGTGAATACGGTCACAGCGAAGCAGCGTGTACTGGTGGGCCAGGTGGGTTAACATTTTTGTAATGAGCTGCCGGAGACTGCCGCCGCGAAGCCGTGTGAAAGGAGGAACCGGGTGGGTTATTAAAATGCACCCCAGTGGTACACGACGCAAAGTAGGGGAGCCTTTTTTTAAACAGCGTCCCCTTTTCGATGAATGGCACTTCTCTAAACCGAGCTTCCATAAAACATGCCCATTCTCCAAAACGTGTTTCAATGAAACGGTGTTTGATCACTGGTAGTTAACCTGTCAGCCTTGGCCAATGTGAATGATCATGGCATAACAAGGAATTTTCTTTTCTGGAACAAAGGGGCTGTAGCTGGCTGTGAAAAATGGAGTGGAAAAGGTGAGATCAGAATTTCGGGGGCTTTCAATCCCCAAAACCATCCTATGGCTATGTCACTGCAAATGATTGTGGCGCACAGTGCAATTGGCCCATTTGTCTTTATATGCCCCAAGGGTGGCCAGAGTGACATGGGGTGAGAGCCAACGACAAAACTACAAAAGTTCAGAAAGCCGGAAGGGAAAAAAAGGGGAGGGGATACTTTTAACAAGAAACATTATGGAGGGATGTCCTTTCCAAAGGGGACAAGTATAATTGTGGACAATAAAATAACAGCGGGCAGCAAAACGTTTGTTCAACCGCCAAGCAAAAATGAATGCATGGTTCGCCAGCCAGCCACGTTATGCATATACGGTTCGCAATTCTTCCTAGAACTATAAAGGAAACAGGGTCACTGGACACATCTATGTGTCAAAATGAAGTTCAGCTGTACGTATGCAGTGTAGTACAAGGGTGCTAAGACTACTTGTTTAAATTCTAGTCTTCGGCATACAGGAGGGGAAGGGGGCACGCGCACCAGGGAGCCTTGAGCCAAAATTGAACTCGCGAAGAGCCGCACTTTGGCCACCCCTGATATGCCCCCACACATAAGTATGCAAAGTAAATATGTTCTACTACTTTCTGTCTCAGTGTCCCTTTAACTCATAAATGCAATAAGCGAAGAGAATGTTTTCGACTCCTGCTACTATCGCTTTTGGGCTGGTCATCTACCGCGACATGAACGCACCAGTGGATGAAAAAACTTGGAAAGGGAATCTGAAAAGCTTCAGAGTGGCAGCTAACTGCTCTGTAGCTCCCAGGAGACTCATCTTTGAGCCAAACAGTAGCTGACATACCTTAGCAGGGCCATAAAAACAGTGAAAGGTTTAACTCGTGCCCATGTCTCCTACACTTGCAATGAAAAGGTAATTGGTTAAAGTACAAAGAAAAAAAAAAACAGACGGAACATGTGTGCTTCTTTCAGAGGTAGTGAGAGCTGCATATGTCGTTCCTTGTCACATTTATTCTTTCTTCACACGCTTACCTGGGGTGTGGCCAGGTGGGGTGGAGGGGGCATATAGGGCCGAGGATTCCCACTCCCCAAAATGCAGTGCAACTGGACTGTTCAAATTAGGAAGGTGTACACATTGGAGATGTTCATTGTCGAATATATGTTCTACATACCACACCTTGCATTAAGTTCTGTCACTGCACGCAGCTGATATACTAACCTTTTTTATGCATGCTTCACTTCACAAGTGAACAGGAAATGAGCATATAGGAACAGAATCCACTTTGAAGAAATAAGTATGAGCACATAATTTCAGTGCCAGGGATTCACTAGCAATCTTGAGCGAACGGGCTTGAACTGCAGGCATTTGCTAAAGGGAGCACCATTTTAAAGCACTGCTACTCAACTTGACATTAACTTTGCTTCAATGACTAGAGGACTGTAATCGGTGTAACTTACATTGATGCCACACGTCTATCAGAGAGAGTAAATTCGTGAGGCCAAATATCAATTTACTTTTTAGATGCGGAGCATCTCTTGCTCGGGTGTCTATGTCCCGCGGCCTTGTAGTCCGCACTCGCACTACGCACGCGCAACTCTCCTCCTTGCCTGTCTCCAACAGCTGCGCGTTACTCTCTCCGCTCTCTCTTTCTACCAGCTGCGTGCACTGCACGTGCGTTCGCTTCTACACACACCGCGTGCGCACGCGCAACTCTCCTCCTCTAGTCTCCTCTCCTTCAAGTGTGAAAAACAATAAACGGCGAGCGTTCCAAGTTTCTCTGCCGCGAGCTGCGACGAAGGCTCGCGTAGGGGGTTACGCATAGGGCAGTCGGTGGCGCCTTCTCTCGACATCAGCACGCAACTGACTCTTTCCTCGGAACCAACACGATGCTCCGCATCACCCCATAATTCCCCTCGGGAAGATGGTGTAATTTTTTTTTTGTCTTAGTCACCGACAAGACTCCACACAACAACTCGATGTGATTCAAATGCTTCAATATACAGGCTTTTCTTGAGCTGCACCAAATTTTTAAATAAAGGAGCAAGGTTATATGAATTCAGTTTTCACAGCGTGTTTTAATGGCTCGGCAGACATTAGGTGGGAATATAACCATCACTATTAAACTAATTAACTGAACTTTGATCATAACTTTTTTTTTTTACTGTAATTAGGCCATGTTTATATAACCAACTTTGAGGCGGTCGTATGCCAAGACTTCTATTTTGTAGATTTTGTGTAACCAGCCCGTATTCCACAATATTCGTACCCAATCTTTGCACTTTTATCCGGCTAATGTTGTAAAGCTCAGCTAGAGAGCCTCCTTTCGCGGGTTTCTTGGATTGAGTGAAAAAAGTCAGATTAAGTAGAAAATTTGAGGGTCGATATCTCGGAAAACGGGCTGGTTACGTAAATTCTACTGAAGTGAGACAGTCTTCGCATACAACTGTCTCAAAGTTTGTAGTATAAACATATATCCTAATTACAGTAATTAAAAAGTTAAGTAACAAATTTTAGTTAATTAGTCTAATAATAGTGATGGTCTAATGTCCTGCTGAGCCATATAAACACAGTGAAAACTACATTCATATAACTTTCCCCTTTTATTTAAAAATTTGGTGCAGCTAAAAAAACAACAACAGCCCTGTAGAGTGGTACATGGAAAAATTCAATGAGAGGCCAAATACCTGAATAAAAATGGTTTATTGGTGGCCACAGGATGATTAAACATGTTAAGATGTACTCAATACATTTCCCCAAAAAGAGCAGAAAAAGTTTGTACACCGTCCTTATGGGTCACTCTATAGATGCCAAATTCTTTCCGGAATTTCGATATTTCCTTGCAACAAATACAATGTTCAAGAACTACCAATACTGACAGTGCCCTGAGGGTGTGAAACAGATTTAAGAATGCTGTAGCATATGATGTTGCAGTTGCTCTCAGTGCCTTTAGGCAAATGCAGTACAAGCACATTTCATTTCTCTAACTGCCATCACACATGGTACAACCTGTACAAACACTGAAGACTCTTGACAGACCTGCGCAGGAATGGCACATCAGTGTGATGTAGAACATGTGTATGGCTATCTCCTTTCAACAATAAATGTACACCTCAAGATTCACTTTTAAGCGAGCCCAAAAAATGTTGGGTTTTCATTATCCAACACTCGTCACAAAGACTACCTTCATGTGGGAGGATCAGTGTTTTTGTACAGCGACGTATGCAGTCTACATACGAAAAGATGAATGTGACTCCAGCCAAAAATACTTTCCCTAATCCATTTTCTGCAAAGAGAAATCTCTTGAATTGAAAGGAAACTTAATGCATTTCCAAATGCTTAAGAGTTTCGTTGTACGATGCAGCATCTATGACACTGCAACGTACGGCGGGGCTGCCAGTACCATATTTTGTAATGTATGTCATATTCTTTTTTCCCAATGTTTCTGTTGGTACGTCTTTTCTTGTTAGCAGTGCCATTTTGAGTATCGCAGCACCTCCTGGGGTGCATCATATTTTGGGGTCGCACTGGGTTGAGGCCGAAGCTGATCCTTTTTCACCTGCCATTGATGCGCGAAAGTGACGACGTCCGATGAAATAGTTTCACGACCACCATCAGGATTTTTTTACGATTGTAGAGAAATCCAGCAGAGGAAAGTGAGTGGCAGCCCTTTTTCACTTCTCTCCTGCCCTTTTTCAGGAAACGGTGCAGCTTGTATGCATTTTGTTTCTAACAGTATAAACCTTAACTACGGATATTTACCATGGCGGTGATATTGCTCGTTCGATTAGCTGATGAAAATATTAAACCTTGCTCTCGCATCACATATATTGCGGTCATAATACACATAAGCAAGCTTTTCCGTGCAGTTTCGCTGTGCCAAACGTATGAATATATAGGTGCAACTTATACGGAGATGCTTTTACAGTTGTATTTATTTATTATGCAAACCTTCAAGTGCCAAAGCATTCTAGAGAGAGTGTAAACGAAAACAAAAACAACAAAAGAGAAAAAAAGGGCAAAGTATACAAACACTAAATATGCAGAGCAATTAGAAGCAAAAAAATGACGTCTTCTACAAAGTAAAATAAAGCAAGAGGGTTGTGCAGAAGCCTCACACAAAATAGTGAACAAAGATTTCCGGAATAACGTATCATCAGATATCGATGCAATATCTGCGGGAAGGTGGTTCCATTCGTTGACGTGAGCAGGATGAACAAAAAAGGAACATGTTAGTGTGGCAACGAGCTAGACTAAAATTTATGCCGATGGTCGACACGAAAAGTGATAATTAGACCTTGTAATTGAATGGTCTCGTAAAGATGTACGACGGTAAAATTTATGGAATAGGCAAAGACGAAAAAAAACTTTCTACTAATGACAAGCAGGGTAAGGACAGACTAGATTTCATTGCTATAACGCTGGCTGCTTGATTATATACTTAAAAAAGTGGACCCGAAACTGATCCCTGCGGTACACCCTATGCCACATGTTAGTGGAGAATCAATGCCATTAAGCGCGACATATTGAGAGTGGTTAATAAGAAAAGATTCAAGCCAGGTTAACTATTTGGAGTTTTATGTTTAGTAAAGGAAGTTGAAGCATTAATAATTCATGGTTAACTTTGTCCAAAGCCTTGGAGAAACCAAGAAAAATACAGTCAGCCTGTAAGTTCTTGTCAAGTGTAGCATGCAGAGGATGGGTGAAAAGCAGCAGCTGCATCTCACATGAAAATGATCAACAAAAACCATGTTGAGCAGGGGAGAAAAGAAATAGAAATCTAGGAATTTAAAAATGTGTGAGTACAATGAGTTCCACGATTTTAGAGAATACTTGTTACGGAAATGGGTCGATAATTCAAAGGCGACTGCTTGTTACGAGTTTCATGCAATGGAACCACCTTTCCAGTTTTCCATTCTGAAGGTAAAGTGCCGGAATCGAGAGATTGCTGGAAAGGTTTGGCCAAGAAAAAGAATAAATACATTTTAGTCTGTGTTATAAAATTTTTGAGTTAATGTTATCACTGCCACATGATATCTTCAATAAATCAATTAACTTCACAATTTCTGCAGGCTCAAAACAGTGGGAAACATCAGCACGAAATAGCAAGGTGAAACATTGTGAAAAACATTACCATCACACACAAGAAGATTGATACAAAAAACATTATTCAACACTGCTGAACATTCTGCCATTTGTCAGATGAACAAAAAATTATACCGGCAATAGTTAAACTACATACAAAGTTGCCTCATCACAAACACGAAAATCTGTAACAAAACCTAGTGCTGCGGCCCTTCTTGCTTCGCAGAACAAAACATCCAACATAATAAAAACTAGAAACTTCTGCCCCTATTCAAAAATAAAAATCTTTTCAGTACTTGCTTTGCAATGTACAAAAAAATTAACATACAAATATCGTAAAATAATGCAGCAACCACGAGACCGCCAGTGGCAATGACAGTGATATCATGCGAAAATACCGTATCTGCACAAATATAACGAGTTTCTTTTCTAAAAATTAGACCTGCCCAAAAACACAGCTCCCGTTACGTAAAGGGAGGAACAGAGAATGTTGAAAGCATTCTGTCGCTTTCATGTTTGTACAACACACGTGGACGCAAATACGGCAAAAACTAGACGTGCTGCAGGTGTAATGCCAGCCAGTTCCAGCCAAGCCAAGACTGCTAGTCGTGTTTATACAATCATGAAACACGTGGTGTGTGTTCATGCAGAGATCGTACCAAGGGCAAGAACGGTCGTGTATTGCTTCCAGCAGTCTTTGTTCTGTCTGTGCATTTTTTAGTTTCTATTCAAGAGCGATCTGGCACTTCTGCTTCTGCTTCATAAACCAACAGACTTTACGCAGTGCGCCATGTGGTTCAAGAGGATTGTGAACAAAGAGCTCACCCCGGAGAAAAAGAAATTACAAGACAAGCACATCTCCAAAAATGCGACAGCGACAAGGAGCTAAGCAGTGAAGACAAGTGCAGTCAAAATACATGACCCAATTCTCGTCCCCTTTTCACTTCTGCTATGTCCTCGAGTGCAATAATTTACGTTCAGATTATAATTTTTTTTTTGTCTTTTTAGAGGCTTTAAAACTGGCCCTCGCGTTATATTCGTGGTCGTGTTATATTGTGCAAATACAGTAAATGTGCTTTCTCTAACTCTGTTCACCCTGCCTTCAAAGCTCCTTATTGGTTTCTACGGACTTATGATCAACGCAAGTAAATAGCGAAAATGGGAAGGCGGGCAGGTCTCTGCTTTCTACAGCATAACCACAAGCATGTTGGAAGAGAAGTTAAAGTAGCTGCATATAACGCATACATTAGGTCAATTCTAGAATTACGCTTGCCCTGCCTGGGACCTGGTTTAGTGTTCACATAAACAGACAGTAATTTCTGCTTGCTGTTATTTAGTTCATTTTTTATTGTTTCGTGTCTCCAATTACTATGCAAGTTCTGGCTGTGTTTTTACCCTTTCTTCAATCATACAGCTAATCTTTCTAAGGTGTGCAGTTAAATGTTCTCTCCGCACGAATGCCTTTCCACAGTTCTCGCACTGGTGTGGTCGGTCTCCTTCGTGAATCCTTTCGTGACGCGTTAAGTTCTTATGATGTCGAAATGTAGTCCCACACACGCCGCACGCGAATGGCTTTTCCTCCGTGTGAACCTTTTCGTGGCATGCCAAGTGAGAACTCCGCGCAAATGTTTTCGGGCAAGTCCGGCACTTGTACGGCTTTTCACCCGTGTGAATCCTCTCGTGAGAAAGCAGGTGACTGTTGTGGGTGAATGCTTTGGAGCAGAAGCGGCAGTGGAAACGCCTGTTGGTGTGTGTCCTTTCGTGGCTGATGATGTCGTGTATGCTGAAGCTTGAGTAAGGGCACAAGCGGCATCGCTGCTCTTGGCCCGTCTCCTGCCAACACCTGCTCAACCCATCCTCTGGAGCAGAGTCCTTGCTCTCGGTGTCTCCACAGCTGAAGCTTGCTCCGGCAGCAAGACCTGGGACAACGTGTGAAATAAGATTGAGTTGGCTGATTTACTCCAGCAAGGAGTGGCTTAAAGACAGACACAGCCAAAGTTTGCCAGACATTGACAGTAGAGTAGTGAGAAACACTAAATTAACAACCAAAGGAAGGCCTAACACTGTGCTCGTCATTCAACATCTGTAGTATACATCAATAAAAGCCTTTCACACTTCCGGGGGGTCAGTAGCCAAGTGCGTTAGAACACGGCAGCCCAGAGCACATGGAGTGAAAGCTTGTGCTACAGAACCTGGAATCCCGGGTTTGGTACCCACCCCTGCCCATTTCGAACTGGATAAGTGTCATACCGGCGTGTGGTTGTGTTAAATACCGCATGATGCACGTTAAAGACCCCTGACTGGCGGCCACACTGCATGGCCCGAAATGTCTCATCCACAACGTGAACCAGTGTTTCCACACCTCAAAGGCACACCAACCTTAGCTATCTAAACATGAGCACGTAACTTGCCAATTTTTCCCTTTTCAAGCTGAAAAAAAAATTAAAGCTGAGGCACTGATTACCTTTATTACACAACACAAATTTGTGTGAATAAAGCAATTGCACTTTTAAGCACTTATACAACTTTGCATCATATTTTATTACTATAGCCCTTAAATAAGTTAATGACTGGGGACACTACCAACATCGATAGAGTATTCCCAGAAAGTTTAACTTGTTTGCACTGCAGTTATTTTTTTTTATAAATTATTTTTAGTTTATTGTTGCTAAAGAGAAGGTTGAGGTTCAAGCACTTTAAACACATTTTTCTCCATTCCACATGTTGGCATCAATTTCACCTTAGGAAAACTATCGTTTAGTAATGGGACAAAAGGAAAGGTTCACTTATTGTTTTTGTAACTGAAATTTAATGGGCATTGCAACAGTGCAATTTTGTTTTTACTTCATGTATGTCTTTTATAAAAGATTTAAGATTTTGTCGACAACATAAAAGGCAAAAATGTATTTAATTTTTCAGTGCAATGTTAGCATAAAATAAAGTACTTTCTGAACATTTTGTTTTCACAGGCATTCTGTGAAAACTCTCCAGGCATTCTGCTGTGTATCCAGTGAAGAGATGTGTTGGATATTAGTTTTCAAACGATAGTTTTTCTCAACAATGTCAGTGTGTTCCTGATAAAAACAACTATATTTTTATTTCACAATTCATGTACAAAGATGAAACTTTGCACTGGATTCTGCGCCGGAACTGCCAATATAAAGTAAAACTTTGCTTGAACGAACGTCGCTTGAACGAACATTGCCTGAAAAACTATTCAGGTAAGCGAATTTTAGGAAAATCCCCACCAGAATGCAAGGCAAACGAGTTTCAGTTTAATGTATTTCAGTAAGATGCACATTTTAGTTTTACAAACATTTTCCGCAGTACATGGGACAACCTTGCCTCACTTAATAAAGTACACGGCATTATTTTTGCCTGAAACTTTGTTCAGAACTACATCCGAGCATGACCTCGGCAAATGAACTAAGTTAGTGCCGACCGCCATGTTGGCTTTAAATAAATGGCTATCCGGATAAGCTTGCGAGCTGTAGTCAGAGCCATAGCCACTTTTATCGGCTAACATCCTGACTTCTGTGTCATAGCCGTAGCCATAGCAGCTGTGACAACAAAGCAACCACACAACATTACTGCAATAGCAACCACGTATGGAGAGACCGGTCCGAGCTACAGCAGTCAACCGAGTCAACCCCACAGTTGTCGACCCTTTCAAGCTTCAACCACATTGTGGCGTCAGTGGCGACGTCACAGTACAAGCTCACTTATTTCTGTGTACGCCTAATGGTTCATGTACGAGTGCAAAACAAAGGAAACACCTATCTCCAGCGAGCGGCAAGTGGAAGTTGCTAAAGCGTTTGGGATATCCACTTCGTCCTTGTCTACAATCAAGAGCAAAGGGGAAGTGATTGTTGCGCGTCAGAAACACTCCCTAGGCCCCAACCGAAAGAGACTGTGATGACCCTTTCAGAGAAGTAGATGACGCTGTTGCCACGTGGCTGAAAGACTTACAATCCTGGAACATACCCATCTTGAGCCCTATAATACAAGAAAAGGCGGTGGAATTAGCCGCATTTTTAGACATCAGTGGCTTCAACGCCAGCAGCAGGTGGTTGCACCGTTTCCGTGCTCGCTACGGGATCGTGTGGAGGCATGTCTCTAGTGAACCGAGTGGTGCAGACACCACTGTTGCAAGCACATGACAGAAGAGAAACTGCGCAATGTCCTCAGTGAGTACAGTCCAAACGAAGTTTACAATGCAAACAAAAACTGGCGTGTTTTATCAATTGCTTCCCAACAAAACGATGTGCTATAGAGATGACTTATGCAAAGGTGGAAAACACTCCAAGGTTTGAATCACTGCCCTCCTCTGCCGCAATGCATCCAATACGCACAAGATGAGACACCTGGTCATCGGTCGCTACGCTCGCCCAGGTGCTTCAAAGGGACCTCGTCGCTTCCGTGTGACTACACCTACATCTCAAAAGCATGGATGTTGCGTGAAACTTTTACAAAATGAATCGTAGGCGTTAACGATAAGATGGCGAAAAAGAATCGGAAGATTTGTTAATATTGGACAACTGCTCTACCCACTTAGTCAACATTTGTCTCAGCAATGTTTGTGTCGAGTTCCTCCTGCCCAACTGCACCTCGATATTGCAACCTCTTGATCTTGGAATAATAAAAAATGTGAAGGTTCACTACAGGTGGCAGCCTTTGCAGCGCATCCTGATCAACCTGAGAATGGAGAAACCTGAACCAATCAATGTGCGACAAGCAGCTGAGATGTTAGCAGGACGCTTGGTGGACTGTCACTCCAACAACAATGGTAAACTGCTGGCGCAAAGCAGGTCTATACCCTGCCAACTGGAAAACCGTGGGTAGCGACCATGAAGAGGAGCGACATGACACCGAGGAAGACGACATTCAACCTGATGTGTGGCAGGAACTGTCAGAAACACTTGGCCTGGATAGCAGTGTGTTTTTAAAGTACTATGCTGCATCTTGCTCTCGAGTTGAGACGTGTGCCGTATTGACGAATGAAGGAATTGTGCCTAGCGTACAACCTCAGCAGGTCGAAGAAGAGCCAGTCACTGAAGAGGACTAGGGATGTCGCGAACCGCTTTAGGTTCGAATTCGAAAGCTTTCAATATTTTCGAACCGAATCGAGGTTCGAATTCTAAAGATTTCGATATTTTCGTACCGACCGAGGTTCGAATTCGAAAAGTTCAAAGCTCTGTCACGGTTTCTAAAAGTTTGGGTTCGAAAATTTCGAATATTTTTTTTACTTGAGGTTCGAGAAATTCAAAGATATTGAATTTCTTCCTACATAAATTCTGAATGTTTCCAATTCTCTTTAACCCTTTCACTGCCACTCCCGAGATCCTGGGTGAAACCAGCTGAACAAAGGAAGGAAGATGACAGGAGAAAAGAATGGCGAACCGACTGCTGGACTACCAACTGTTTTTTATTAAATCTTCCTCTTCTATTAATTTATATCATATCCTCCTTTTTCTTTTTCTTTCCCATTGCTCTTATTTGTGCTCTTATTTTTCTTATTTTTCTCCTGATTTTTATCAATTACCCACGAAGAGTGCCGTGTAGAAAGAGTTTTTCTTTGGCTTGCAAGGTAATTGAAGCGATGCTCACGCACTTGTCTTCTTCGTCAATAGCGAGGGCCTCTAAAACCTCCCTTGCAACCCGGTTTTTATGGTGTCCCATTATGTGAAGATGGTCGAGCTCTGCTGTACACAGGCATGTCCGACAATGGGCAGCTAAATGTCCTGGTCCCCGCAAGGTTCCTAAGGTTTGCTGCATGTTCACGTGCTCGGTCGTTAATACATCGACCGGTCTGTCCGATGTAGCAGCGGCCACATGTTAGCGGTATCTTATATACAACTTCCTTATCACAAGGAGCGTATTGTGTTTGGTGCCTGGTGTTACACTTTTCCTTGGTGTTTTTCGGTGCTTGATTAATTTTGCGGCACATTGAATAGGCCTTGTTAGGTGCCGAACAGATGACTTGCACGTTTTGCCGGTTCACTATCTTTTTTAACTTATGGGTAACCCCGTGAATATACGGTATCACTACAAAGAGGGGTGTGTTTTTTTGTTTGTTGACTCGTAGCATCATTCGTCTTGATGGTGCAGCATAGTTTTTCACAGATGGAGGCCATCATGGGTTTCGGGTACCCCGCGTTATGAAGTCGAGACATTTGGGTGTCAAAACTTTGTTGTACTTGACGTGGACATGATTTCTTTAGACTTGCTGTAAGAGCTGATATGGCGACAGCTTGCTTTACGTTCTTTGAATGTTCCGATTCATAAGGAAGAAATGCCTTCCCCGATCGTGCTTGATATTTCCAACATACATGTCCTGTTGTAAAAGTCAAAGCTAAATCCAGAAACCGAATGGAATCGTCCACAGGAGTCTCATAGGTGAAGGTTAGACCCAAACAGCTTTGTTGGAAAAGTGTCATGGTGGTGTTGAGGCATCCGTCTTCTTTTTCATTAATTTTTGTGGTGGATAAAATAAGAAAATCGTCCACATATCTAAAGATACCCACTATGCGTGTATCTTTTAGGACCTTCTGAATGGCTCATCCATAGATGGCAAGGAAGATATCACATTTTATCCACCACAAAAATTAATGAAAAAGAAGACGGATGCCTCAACACCACCATGACACTTTTCCAACAAAGCTGTTTGGGTCTAACCTTCAACTATGAGACTCCTGTGGACGATTCCATTCGGTTTCTGGATTTAGCTTTGACTTTTACAACAGGACATGTATGTTGGAAATATCAAGCACGATCGGGAAAGGCATTTCTTCCTTATGAATCGGAACATATCAAAGAACATAAAGCAAGCTGTCGCCATATCAGCTCTTACAGCAAGTCTAAAGAAATCATGTCCACGTCAAGTACAACAAAGTTTTGACACCCAAATGTCTCGACTTCATAACGCGGGGTACCCGAAACCCATGATGGCCTCCATCTGTGAAAAACTATGCCGCACCATCAAGACGAATGATGCTACGAGTCAACAAACAAAAAACACACCACCTCTTTGTAGTGATACCGTATATTCACGGGGTTACCCATAAGTTAAAAAAGATAGTGAACCGGCAAAACGTGCAAGTCATCTGTTCGGCACCTAACAAGGCCTATTCAATGTGCCGCAAAATTAATCAAGCACCGAAAAACACCAAGGAAAAGTGTAACACCAGGCACCAAACACAATACGCTCCTTGTGATAAGGAAGTTGTATATAACATACCGCTAACATGTGGCCGCTGCTACATCGGACAGACCGGTCGATGTATTAACGACCGAGCACGTGAACATGCAGCAAACCTTAGGAACCTTGCGGGACCAGGACATTTAGCTGCCCATTGTCGGACATGCCTGTGTACAGCAGAGCTCGACCATCTTCACATAATGGGACACCATAAAAACCGGGTTGCAAGGGAGGTTTTAGAGGCCCTCGCTATTGACGAAGAAGACAAGTGCGTGAGCATCGCTTCAATTACCTTGCAAGCCAAAGAAAAACTCTTTCTACACGGCACTCTTCGTGGGTAATTGATAAAAATCAGGAGAAAAATAAGAAAAATAAGAGCACAAATAAGAGCAATGGGAAAGAAAAAGAAAAAGGAGGATATGATATAAATTAATAGAAGAGGAAGATTTAATAAAAAACAGTTGGTAGTCCAGCGGTCGGTTCGCCATTCTTTTCTCCTGTCATCTTCCTTCCTTTGTTCAGCTGGTTTCACCCAAGATGTATCAGAACCAACTAGCTCAGCTTTTCCCCTTAGTAAACTCCCGAGATAACTCGGGACACCACCCACGCACACCCCCTGCTACTCCCGAGTATACTCGTGTTGCCTTTTAACCTCACTCCCTGCCACTCCCGAGACAACTCGTGCGAAAAAAAATAATGCGGGCATGTTGTGCCATCTATACAGAGGTCACCTAAACACATGTAACGTGTAGGTTAAATTTTAGACGACAGATGGAGCGCACGTTTCTACATTCGCGTTGCTTCGTCGTTGTCTCAGCAGCACGGCACAGCGCCGGCATGGCGAGTAAGCGTGCCACGTGTGCTTTATTTGTAATCAGTGTGACTTTTTATTTGGATAATATAATCCTGAATAAATATATTTACATGTCCTGCAGAGCATCGTAGTGATTTACTAGCATGAACCTTTCACTGAAACAACCTGCGAAAAAACCCGGCAGGGTGTGAGAGCAGTTGCAAAAGAACCCGGCAGTGAAAGGGTTAAGGATAAATTCGAAAGAAAAAAATTAAAAGATTTTGAATCTTTTTAGGTCCAAGCTTTAGAAGTTCGAAGTCCGGTGTTCATGTTAATCCACAGTTTCAGTTTCAAATAACGTTTTCACACCTCACTGGTTTTCTCGAAATCAGGTTTAGAAAAGTTTGGGGTGTGATATTTAGGACTCCAAGCGAGGTTGGTCAGGCAATTGAATGAGACGATGAGTGTCCCGGATGTGCTGGAATATTTGCCAGTGCAGAGTGACGTGTGAGTCGTGACCATAGATCAGTAATTGTGACCGCCAGCCCGGGGGGCCTTTAATGTGCATTACGCAGTAGTAATCACACAAACGCACTGTTTTACGATACTCATCCAGTTCGAAACGGCCAAGGGCGGGCGGGAGGTTGAGGCTCAGAAAAACCGTAAAGCGATCTGGCAAACTACCTCCTTACCCCCTTGCATGCTGGTAGTAATCCAATCGAACGCCGCCCGAGTGACGCTGGCATATAGTTAGTTTAGTTTGCCATTGTTCTCAAGGTTTCCTTTCGGGACGGAGGAATCGCCTGCAAAAAGCACAGAAGCCGCCACAACTCGAGGTCGAGGAGCGTCCTGCCATAGCAGTAGCGTCGGAAGAGGAAAAACAGGAAGAAAAGGGGAAAGGGTGGTCGTTCATCAAGGCACCATCTTTCTCTCCTTCTCCGCGTGCTGTGCGGGTTGCCAGCCCTTTTACGAGCCACAGCTGCTTTCTGCGATGGCGAGTGTCAGCGGCTGCTAACACCCGACTGCAAGCTTCTGGTAAATAAAGCCCCACAAACATAGGACACTGAGATGCTGTCACTACTGCTAAAGTTGGCCATATATTTACTTCAAAAGGGAACCAAACCATGCTGCCTAAACTGTTGTGAAACGATTCTGCTGGCATAGTACCGATTTGTTAGGCCCACAATCGGACTCTTTTTAGCCACCTTGTTATTGAGCTTCATCCAGTCAAGACATGTTCAGTTAAACTGGCATGCCAAAATATAAGAGAATGGCACCTATTTCATTTGTCTACATAGATCGGTGACTAGAACAATTTAACAAATGGACCCATGCCTCCACAAAGCTTAATTTGCGAGAAACCAGTTATTGAACATCTAAAAGAGCACTCAGGACACTTTCATATAACATTTGAATGTTAAACTTTTCCCAAATTAACAAGCAAAATACAGGCTCTCACAAAAAGGGGTCGGTAATGGATACGCCGAAAAACCATGTGTCTTCAGAGGAAGCGGTGAAGGAGGAAGACGGTTTCACTCAGAGCTGGGGTTAGGAAAAACAACAAAAAAATATTTTTGTACTGCAAGCAGCAACAGCAGCTTTGCACCAGTAATTGTTGCCGAATGATAGGTGTGAAGATAAACTGTTTCTGCTTTTTGTTACAAATATTTTTTACAACAGCAGTTGATGATAATAATCTCAGGAGAAAGGGAACAAGAGGGACAAAGGAAAAACAAAAACTCGAAACTAGGAGACTGGTACGCGACCAAAAAATCCGCCTAGTCCTGGTATCGAACCAGTGACCTCTCCATTTAAAGTGGAGCCCTTTACCAATTGAGCTAACCAGGGGTTATACAACAGGAGAGCAACCGGTTTTATCAGCTGCCAGTAGTCTAACTCCAACAAAGGTGAACAGCCTGCATTTTAAGGCTATGATGATAATGCAATTATTGCAAAGACGCAAGCAAGCTAGACAAGGATGACGATAATAATCCCTAAAGGAGGGGAACAAGGGGGACAAGGGACAAACACAAAACTCTAAACACAGCTAGGTGACTGGTACGCGACCGAAAAAATTCACCTGGTCCTGTACCGAACCAGGGACCTCTTCAGTTGTGCACCAGTCACCTAGCTGTGTTTGGAGTTTTGTGCTTGTCTTTTGTCCCCTTTGTTCCCCTTCTCCAGGGATTATTGTCGTCATTCATGTCCAGCTCGCTTGCACCCTTGCAATAACTGCATCATCAACAGCAGTTGGAGGGCATTTTCTCCAGCGTGTCATTTGTGCATAATGACAATGATTTGTTTTGTTTTTTAACTGAACTAAGGGCAGAAGAACACAGGTGCTTACCATCATGCAATTGGTGTTGCTCCTGCTGCCACCAGTCTTCTCTGGAAGAGTGCTCGTTCAAGGTGTCCCTGCAGCTGAAGCCCTCTCCTTCGACCTTGATCGCTCCCATGGCGAGACCTGCTGAAGAGACATGTCAAACCAGATTGAACCGGCTGATTTTTACCCCCAAGAAACAGCTTGAAGACGATGACACTGCTTACATATACCCAGAACATTAAGGTTGCAGAAATGGAGGTGGACAAAGGCGAGTCGCACAAGAACAGCATGGAACAAGTCATTTGATGAGGGCTGTACAGTTGCCGACCGATTTTTCGGACGCCGATAGTTCGAATTTGTTGGTTATCTCGGACCTAAAGGAGGAACCGTGACCTACCAGATAGAAATAGTGCATATTCACGACCGATGTTTCGGACAGCTTGAAGTTCGAAAGTTTGATTTTTCGGACAAAATCGTTGCGAGCGATCAGCGGGAAACACCACCGGGAAGCGGCCATGTTGGATTCCGTGTTGGCTGCATATGGACTGGCTTGGATTGACAGCACTACTTGAGTACTGCTAAGTGCCACCGCTAGGTGGACGCTGTAAGGCTTTTTTCTCTAGCTGCCTGTCGTTATCATTATCATTGTTGTTACCATTTTGCTTAGTTTATTCGCCATTGCAGTCATGGACTTGCGCATCTTATCTCAATCTCGTCTCGATGAATCGTGTTTTCTGACTACGCTGGCTTGGACGTCATTGCCTCCATCTGTTCTTCCGCCGCTGTAATGTGTCGCTAGAAGCGCAGAAAGCACCTACTCGACCATAACGCTAGAAAGAAGGCAGCGATTCTCAAGCTACTACAAAGTTGCCGAACGCATAAACGGAGGCGCAACCTGAAACAAGGCGCGCAGGCATAACTTGAAGCAAGGCACTATTTACGGTTTTTAAGCCCGCTTAGACGTAATAAAGGCAAGTTTTTAATCTGCCGATTTTCCAGACTTTTCTCTTATTCAAACATTTTTTCGGTCCCTGCAAAGTCCACAAAATCGGTTGGTGACTGTAGTTTGCACAAATAAAAATAGTCTTCCAGCCCTCCAATGCACGAGACTTTACAAACACTGAAAATACACACCAAGGTACTCACTGTCAACAGACTGATATGGTGTGCTTTGTAGACTATTTTGTTGAAATAAGGTCATTTCATTTCTAAGCACTCACACAGCGCTCACTTTATCTTATCCCATACTCCCAAGGGCACGATGTTCTTATACCAATGGAAACAAAGTCCATGCAAAATTGTGCACTACCTACTAAAAAATTTACGCAGGTGAAAGAATGAGGTGAACTATGGGTATTTTTACACCCACCCGTACAACTACAACTGTGAAAAAGAAACCATGGCATCACAACTGCACTGCGCTGGCTTCCGTTCACTTGCATCCCAGGCGAAAATCAGTCCACTTCCAGCTGGATTATGGAACTGGAAATGAGGCGGTCAGCTGATTCCAGCTGGACTCCAGCTGGACCCAGCTGGAATCCAGCTGGACCCAGCTGGAATCCAGCTGGACACGCCTCATTTCCAGTTCCATAATCCAGCTGGAAGTGGACTGATTTTCGCCTGGGATGCATCGGATGTTCCTGTAATCAGTTTTGAGAGAGCACAGCTGTGTAATTTGTCATGCTCAAGCCTCACTTTGTTGCGGCTCTGCTTCCACTGATGGCAAACCAGGACACTCACAGAAGACTCGTAGTTCATACAGTTGGCAGCCAATGTGACGCTCCGCCGAGACAGTGAAGAGACATTACCTACATAGTCAAGATCTGAGGCGGAAGCTCTCTACACTCTTACCACTACAGCGGAGCGAACAGTGTGAGAGGCGGTACGCTCCTCTCCACGCGTTCGCTCTACTAAAGCGGAAAGGTGTGGGAAGAGCTTCCAATTCTGATGTGCAAGATTTGAGGAGGGTGAACAAGGAGAAAGAGTAAAAGTCGACCTTCAAAAACAAAAACATGACAGTTTTCAATCTGCGCTAAGACTACAATACATTTCACCAAAAAACAATTTTAGAAAAAAAGAAAAAGAGTTCAGCATGCAGGAATGGCATATAAACACAAACATTATCAATAATACAATAATGTCCCACTCCTTATGGAAAGTTGTTGGTGCTGGCAGCTTAGAAAAGAAGGAAACAAAAGTATATACAAAATCAATTTCTTAAAATTTGGTTGAAACCCAACAAATCCAGCGTCCTCGAGCGGCATCTTAGAGCAAGTCACAAAGTATGCGGAGCTTCCAAATGTGGCCACACTTGTTTCTTGCTTGAGTTTGACCGACTGGCCAGCAACAGCCACCGGAGCACTTGAACTCGTCGGTCTGGCAGCTTTGAGTGCAAATGTTGAGGGCGTCTTCAAAACTGAAAGCCGGAATAATATACAAAAGGAAATACATTATTGAGGAAACCCCGAGAAAATACATTTGTCCTTAGTTACAGTCACAAAAAGTACCGATTGCAAACTAAACTGCCGCACTGAAATTCAAGGTTCTTTATGAGTGAGGGAGACCTTGGTCTTGAACATTTTTTTTATCTCTCGTCCAGTCAACATGAAATTCTCAAACCTGCTACGATTGTTAGTATTGAGTGCAACAGACCCTTTTCCAAAGTTCATCGAGCAACACTGGCGGTAACCACTGTTTGGAGATGAAGCGCGTGACTCGATTCCAGTCCTCGCCAAACGCTGAAGCAATGCTCGTGTCCAATACAACCTCAGAGTACGTGACCGAGCAATGGCGGACCGGCGTTGGAGCAGACTTTTGAAGAGGACTCTATTGCTTTCCTATATACTTTAGTTTTCAATAAAACCTCAATTTTGTCACAAACACTTCTTGCTAACTGTTTCACAACAATCCCTCAGGAACTATGACAAAATAAATGTCTGCACATTCTACAAAGTAAAAAAGTAGAACAGTACCATATTTAAAACATTGAGGCGATTCTAGAAGAAAAAAGTTATTACAAATTAAATTTTTTCGTGGCAATAATAATAAAAAAATTAGTTGTTAAAGTCTTTGCCCATTACAAAGTTTTTGTAAACTTCAATTTACAAAAATACTAATCTGTTGCATCCCTGAAAAAAAAAAAAGCCCTCATATTTAAGCACACCATAAACAAAACTGTTGTAAAAAAAAAAAAAAACTGAGAACAAGAAAAGCTTTTTTAAAACATGCTTTTTACAAGCATGTTTTTAAAAAGCTTTTCTTGTTCTCCGCTTTTTACATCAATTTAAAAACTTCGTATTCAGTCTGTTTACCAGACTGAATACGAAGTTTCAAATTGATGTAACTACATTAAATATGCTGTTCTTGAGTGTAGTAACTAGGAAATATGTTATTTAAATGTAACGACCAACCAATCCCTAATTCAGGAGCCCAACGTTTCGAAACCGGTTCGGCTTCTTCTTCAGGGGCGACTATGAAGGAAAGGAACCGCAATTTTCTTTTTCCTTTATGGCAGAGGCGAATGTGCACGATCCCATCTTCTTCCTCTTTGATCGTTTTTTGAAGACGCATGGTGGAGCCCGTTCACATACACAGACGGCAGTGCGCCAAGAGACCTATTAATGTTTGTTGGCGTGGTCTGAATGTGCCAAGATTCAAGAAAGAGCCTCCGGCAAGGATTAGTTTCGATGTCCAGGATGCGCGTGTTTAGAAAGTCAATGCGGTGGTCCTTTTTTCACAGTGTTCAGCAACCGCGCTGCGCTCTTGATCGAAGTTGCACACATCAGCCTTATGTTGACGAATCCCATTCATGATAGTTCTTTGTTTCCCGATGTACGAGGACGAGCACTCCTTGCAGGGAATCTTGTATACCACACCTTGCGCTTTCTCTTTAGGGGGCCAATCTTTTGGTCGTGGCATGAAGCGTCCAAGGAAAAAAATGACCACCGCATTGACTTTCTAAACACGCGCATTCTGGACATCGAAACTAATCCTCGCCGGAGGCTCTTCCTTGAATCTCGGCACATTCAGACCACGCCAACAAACATTAATAGGTCTTTTGACGCACTACCATCTGTGTATGTGAACGGGCTCCACCATGTGTCTTCAAAAAACTATCAAAGAGGACGAAGATGGGATCGTGCACATTACGCCTCACGCCATAGAGGAAAAAGAAGATTGCGGCTCCTTTCCTTCATAGTCGCCCCTGAAGAAGCCGAACCGGTTTCGAAACGTTGGGCTTCTGATTTAGGGATTGGTTGGTCGTTACATTTTAATAATTATTTCCCCAACCAGACAGACTTCTGTCTAATGTTTACTTTTTAAGAAATATGTCGCTCGTAATTTAAAAATAAAATTTACTTCTGTTTAAGGGCAAAGAATTCACTACAACTGCAATCTTAGGAACCCGCCGCTTTTGTTGCAAGGACAGCAGGTCACGACGTACAAGACCCACCAGCAGACATGGGCTCCTGCATCCGTTCAAAGACCAGCTGGTACATCAAGCTCTACAACAGAAGTGGCCCAACTGCGGCTCCTCGCAGGTCGAAGTGTGACTCAAGACTCCCTCGTCGACGACCCCCTCCTCCCTCCCCTCCCCTCTGCATTCCCCCCGACCCCCACCACCACATCCCACAAGATCAGGAGGAAAGAGACAGAGAATGAATGACACCTTGCACGATCGCGATCTGCACAATCTTGACAAACAAATGCCTAACTGATCTACTCGGGACTGCAACGACAACATTCAAGCCAAACTACAACAAGCTTGTTTCAGAAATAAGGATGTGCAACAAAGAGCCATAACCAGCAATCGCTTTACGAGTAGACTTCGCTGCAATCACCCCCCCCCCAAAAAAAAAAAAACTTTTGGATAAAAAGTTTTTTTTTTTTTCTACGTTCTATCAAATACGTTTGTCCAACCACCCCCGCCCCGGGATGCAGAAAAGAGAAGACAGCCGTGAAAACTGATGTGCTCGAGAGCGCCCACGAGAAGTGGCGGAACCTTATCTTGACGCGGGCCCTACTGCGGCAGGGACGCCCAAAGCTCCAAAGCCTGGGATGACCGGTAGCCCGCGCAAGGACTTTGCGGGAGCACCGCAGAACGTCGCGAACCTCGTCGACACATGCTGCCCGAAAAAAGTTTGCGCAGCCAATAACTACCCATAAGATGAGAGCAGCAGGGCACGTCTTTCGGATGCCCAGCCTTCAGAACAAGCACCTTGCCTTCGCCATGCATCGACTACGCGCCCACGCTCGAAACTTGAGAGAGATAACACTAGAAAAAAAAAGCAGGGGGAATATGATTAAGGTCCCGAGTTTTCGGTTTTTATTTTTTCAAAATTCAATGTTTATTTTAAAATTCGATTTTCGTTTTTTTTTCTTTGTTTATGTATTTCCAAAAAAGTTTACCGTTTTTTTTCGGTGAATATGAAAGAAACACCATTGGACAGCGGATCAGATGATCCTTGTAGCTTTTGTATTGTGATCACTCAAAGAATAACGGCACATATACATATGTGGTCTTTGCTACAACTTCCGTCAGGACACACCTCAAAATCGCGGAATTCGAGGGCATAATCTTCAGCGCACTTCTTTCTCCTTCCCATTCGGACGACGTGCATACCTGCCAACCCGTGGACTTTCAAATTCGTTAAAGTCCCGTGGCCGCGGGGGGGAGGGAGGGCGGGTTTCGAGAAGCGATGTGCAGCTCAATGTCAGCCTGGCCACTGTGCGAAATGCTTATATCACACGTGCACGTGCTACAGATTCCAAACTTCTCTCGCTTTTTGGGCGGCACGAAGCACGGAAGTTTTGACGTGTAGGACTTCAGGAATACCTGAAAGTACCTGTTTATAATGCAGTTAAATGCAAAGGCGCAAGCGAGCTGGACAAGAATGATGATTTTTTCGGATTTTTTCGGTTGCGCACCAGTCACCTAGCTGTGTTTGGAGATTTGTGTTTGTCCTTTGTCCCTCTTGTTCCCCTCCTCCAGGGATTATTTTCATCATGAAAGTACCTCTTTTGAGGTTTGGAGTTTGCCATGGCGCTGTGGAGCCCCAGCGACCAGGGGAATGCTACGGTTACACATGCAACAAACACAGACGCCATACTTCTCGCCTCGAAACTGGCCAAAACAACGAGGCCAAACAACATCTGAGGACGCCGAACCAATGTGCGCCGCCAAACACACGAACAAAGGCTTTGAGCTTTGGATTGGTTTTCGATCCGTGGCCACCGGATAGACGGATAGTAAAAACCACGACGCTGCCGTGGACGGTAGCTATCGCCCTCATGTGGCGGTGCAAAATATCGCCAACGGATTTACAAAAAAAAAAAAAAAATTACAAAAAAATTATTTTTTGTAAGATTCGAAGCAAGATTCGTAAAATCGTAAAATTAATCCCAATTCGTACATTTTATGAAAAATTCGGAAGAGTTGGCAGGTATGGACGTGACCGTCTGAAGTGATGACCGTACAGGAACCAGCGGAATGGCACAACAAATCCATTGTATTTATGTTCTCAACCACAGGGAAGTTTGAGAGAGGGTGTTAAGAAAGGTATTAACAACTTTCCTCGATGTCCCCTGAGGTGCATGAAGCGATAAAACCTTATACTAGCCCACATCTGGACTGTTTTTTTAGGACCGGGAACTTGACACACTAAGCCCGATCACAGAAAGGACACAGATGTGCTGCGAAGGCCAATCCAATACCTCTTTTGTTGCATGTTGAACCTTGGAAGGGGGCAATCGCGAAGACGTCACACAATGTCGAACCTTACAAAACCCCCTCTCTCCCTCTCCCCCCCCTCCCCCACCCACCTCGACGCGGCCCTAAAAAACTGCTTTTTCGTTTAAAACCGAAATTTAGAAAACGGATTAGACATACTTTATAGGTAGGGTTGTTCGTTTTCAGGTTTTATATTTTTTTCAATTCGGGAGGTAAAAATCGGGTGCTATTTTTCAAGCTCATAATCGGGGAAAAAATCTGGGTTTTCTGTGGACACGTTCCAAAATTCGGGTTTTTTCGGGTTAAATTTACAAATGTACTCAATAATACATTCATTCTTTTTTTCTTTTTTGTCGGAGCGTACTACGAGTTTTTAACTTGTAACGCGTTAAAATTAGGGGTCTGTTTCATGCTGGTAATCGGGGGGACACCAGGGTTTCCCAGCTCCGATTGCCGTCGGTCGGTTCGACGGAAGCACCACCCGCGGAATCCTCCTCTCCCTCAGGTGTCAACAAAAACCCCGACCGTTCGAGGTACAGTCGTCTTCGATCAGATATTTCGCTATGGAATAAACCTGTTAAGTTTTCCCGATCTGTTTACGCGACTGGCTGGCTCGGACGTTGTTTGTAAGAAAGGTTGGACGCCAGCAAGATGCCCATGCTACCCGGGAGACCCTGCTGGGCGTCGACACCTCAGCGGTCGAAGGTGGATAGATAGTGCATTTCACAAGCTGGGTGCAGCAGGGCCGAGGCTACGTGGCATGCCGAGGTGGTTCCACCTGCACAGCGGGGTGACGGAAATGTGACTCCGAGGCTCCAACGCCTATTGTCGCTTTTCCTCAGCCAGCCTCCGTAGAATGTCACGGTGAGTTAGGCGCGCCCATTGGGCGGTTGGTTGAGTGTCGTGTAGCGTCTACAGTGCTGCACGCAGCTTGCGAAATGAACTATAGGCCACTGTTCTACCGAGGTAGAGTAGCTAGCGTGTGTGCACCGCAAACTCCGTGCGGCGTAAAAATAAATAGGTTGGTTATGTGGTTTTGAAATTCGGGGAGAAATCGGGTTTAACCCGATTCTCCTGAAACATGCTCGGGGTGTAAAAGTGTGGGTAAAATCGGTTTTACTCAAAAACGAACAACCCTATTTATAGGTTTTTATCGGTTTAAACCGAAAATGCCAAACCTACAAACTGACCTTTTTCGGTTAAAACCGAATTTCCGAAAATGGATTCAGCGTACTTTTATCGGTTTTTATCGGTTTGAACCGAAAACTCCGAACCCTTAATATGATAAAAGTAAAAATTAAAAACACAGAAACTTACTACTAGACCTTCTGGGAAATACCGAAAGGCCTCTAGACGAACTCACAATGCACTGTGCTGCGCAGGGAATTGTGGGACGGTAGCATGTACATTTGGGCCGACTAACGCGCTCCGTAGATTCTGGAAGATGCACAATCCGTTCTCTCTTACCGTTGTGAGTTCAATCCCCACGCCTGCCCGCTTCAATCCGGACGAGCATCATCCCAGCGTATGGTTGCGTATTGCTACTGTGTGGTGCACGTTACAGGGACCCTGCAAGGACCCTTTTCCTTGTTTTTAATTTGCACCGAACCTGAGCGCAGTGAACGCAGTAACCTAATGAAACTTTTCTTTTCTCGAATTTCGCTTTATCTTAAAAGTTATAGGCAAATTAAAATCACAAAAACAAACAAAAAATAACCTCCGTCATGACGTCCTTGGTTGCTTGAGTGGCCGTGAGCTAGAGGAGGGGAAGTGAGCTCATCGACTGCTCATGGCTGCCGCACTCCGTGTTGACGGCTCCAGAGGGCGCCACTAAAGCGTGTTCTGGCTAGGCTGTATGAAGCGGGCAGCCAGGGCGGCTCGCATTGCATTTGCAAACCAAATGATGAGGGTGGTGGTTCACTCACTCGGCCCACGCTGACGTGTCTGGAGCTTGCTGCTGAGAGGACTTGAAACCAGGCCATGGGGCAGTATCTTGTACGAGGACAAAAACTCCCAGTTCAAACGAGAGAATGTGCATTAACTTCATTTCGAAAAGAAGATGTAAGTATGCTCACCGATATGCCAAGACGAAGAGCACCTGCAACACTTTCCAAACATAAGGTAGCAGAAATAGAAGAGCTCTGGAGTATCCTATTTCAAGAAATATTCAACTCTGACAAAAAGTTGCAGTTTAGGTAATCCAGGGATGTAATAGGTGACACCCCAGAAATCATGCAAACGCTGGAAGTCAGCTAGTTTTATATTTGTGTCCAGTATGCTCAGACGATTAAACTTTAAGGTGAGAGTGCTTTTTCACTCCCAGCTGTCCTCGAACATAACGTACAAATTTAAGAGTAGCATGCGTCAAACAAAGCAAAATCTACTTTTGTGCACAGTACATGCTATTATTATCCCCTCTGAGGCCCTCTCCCTACCCTCCAAAAAAAGAGGCAGGTGGTCCGCTCACCATATGGCGACGTGACTGGTGATCACTGTGGAACGGTAATGTGGTGGCCTGCGCAAGCCTGACTGAAAAAGAACTTTGATATTTATTATTTAATTTTCGTTCTCGCTCGGAGTGCGACCATCACACCGAGTGCTCACACTCTGGCGAGCGTGTGATTAGAGAGGTTAATACCCGATTGTGTAGTGGTCCGACTTTCCCACAGGTAGAAATCAGGGTGTAAAATCTATGCGGTACATACTCGACTGAAGCACCTATGCAATTACTGAGGCATGCAGAACAGTTAGGTTAGATTCGTGGGCAGGAGACGCAGGCATGTAAAACAAAAGACCGCTAAGCCTCCGATGTGGGTGTACAGGGTCTCCCAAAAAATTTACAGGGGTTTTTCTTCGCAAGAATTACTCCAGAAGCCTGGCCGAGCCCGCAGGCCGGGCTCAGGCCGGGTCGGGCCAGGCTCTCGAACTCCGGAGCCTGGCCCAGCCCGCAGGCCGGACTCAGGCCGGGTCGCACGCATTTTCTCGGCGCGGGCGGGCTCGGGCTTGAACAAAAACGTTTCAAGTGCAAGATCTTTTTGTTATCAACGAAAATTGTTGATAACAAAAACACGTGCTCATTAATCTTTTAGGTTCAAGAAAAACAAACAAGCGAAATGCAAAGTAATATGGCACCATTAAAAAAAACACAAAGATGTCTTGCACTTGGAAAGCCTTCAAGTGGATAAAAGAAAACGTATAAACTCAACCAGCCTAGTCGGAGAGTGCATGCTTCATGCTCAGAGAGTTTTTAGGTTAAAGACTGCAAAGTTCTTGGGCTCATGTTTATAATCTGTTGGGCTCGGGCCAGGCTCATATTTCAGAAATTGGCTTACCATGAATGGAGAGTTCAAGCAGAAACTGCTCATACCATAACCAAAATGGCAACCATATGGGGAGATGGGTGCTACTTTCCCACGATCCAGTGACGTTAGCTATCACTGGCATTCCGTCCAGACGGAAAGTTAGCAGACCCTGCAGACTTCTGTCCCACATGTAAGTATAACCGTTGATAAAGTTCGGCTCAGACAGAAGAGAAACCCGCCACTGAAGCTCCGTTCAGCATATAGACCGACACGCGGTGCGGCTCTGTTTACCAACATGGCCGGAAGGCCGCGCATGCGCAGCAGCTATGTGGGCAAAAGCGACCAGCCTCTTTATGTTTTCGCCATTGCGTTCTATGGCGTCCGCTCGTTGTTGACGCTGTAGAGACACTTTATTTTCTGCCAACGTATGTCGTACGTTATGCCCGACTATTTGAGCTCACTATTCGAGCCTGAACAGCAGCGATATCAAGACAAACTATGCATGGACGGCGTTGCCTTCGACGATCCGTACGCCGTAAACAAGACCTGGTGCAGTTCCGACGCGAAGTTGCTGCCCCGACGTCGACGGCGCTGTTTATTTAATTTTTTACCAAGCCAATTGACGGTTGACACAGTGCAGGCGTACAAGTCTCTCGAGGCCTACGATTACTTGAGCCGGTTTCACGCACTGCCGGCGGGATCAGCAGACTGTGGGTCTGCTGAAGTGTATTTATTAATTGATTAAATACACACAGTGTCTTCGAGTCAAGGTATGATATTTTTCCTACTCTCATGACCACAAGGCATGACAAGCAGTAACGCTTTGTCTGTTCTGCAGTCTTGACGGTAACACGTTACAAGTAACGGCATTAACGGTAACGCGTTACTTTTTTCAGTAACGTAGTAACATACTCGTTACTTTTTCAAAGCAGTAACGGATAACATATTTTGGTTACTATTTGATATAACGGATAACGTAGTTATGTTACTCGTTGCCTCTTCTTCCTAAGTCTTAAAGGAATTGCACTTCAATTTTTGCAGTGTTTTTAGGCGTCAAGCCACCTGAATTTCTCAGTTTTCTGCGTTTTTCTGTGCATTTTTTCTCGGGAGTATTTAGGTCAAACCGTAAGAAGAGATAAAGTAATTGTGTTCAGGTTCTGCATGAACATAATGTTTCTTGAAATACGATTTTATGCGTACCTGTACCGACAAAACAGTAAAACGAGTTAAATCATAATTACAAAAGTAACGCAAGAGTAACGTGCATTTTCTTATCGGTAACGGTAACACGTTCCTTTTATTTTGAGGTAACTCATTCCTTTTATTTGCAAGAAATGAGTAACGTATCTTGTTACTTTCTTTCGGTAATGCCAACAACACCGACGTTCTGTCGCCGATCTTCTTCTGCCTGATAGCGCGGGTGCAGCGAGCCACTGACAAGCGCTTGGCCAGTGCTTTGTGCTCGAACACCGCGGGAACGAAATCCCGGTGGTCTCGATCAGACGACGGTTTTCCTGCACATAAGCAAGCCTTCGGACGGAGATTGAAATGGAACCCACACTTGCCTTCAAGAAAGTGCTTGCCGCAAAAGCAATCGTCCGCGCGAGGCAACCATTATTTTCGATCTACGAATATTATCCACCTTCTGCGCCTTTCAGTCAGCTGGGAACTTGTGGAAACTTACCCTGCTACTTTTGTTGTGCCTTTCGGTGCAATTAATGGCTACACAGCTTCGTGGCATGCTGAAATGCTATGACGCCCATGCGAAACGTGCGCCCTTTTGCCCACACCACCCGGGTCCGGCGAAATCGCAGCACCGCAGCAGCTCCGTGACGTCAAGCCCGCGTGTCGGTCTATACGAAGGTTGATCCCTACGCTCCACGCGGGAACCATTTCTAGAGCGAAAACTGGCAATGTTCCTATGTTATTTTCAGCATAGTCTTCTTAAATCCGAGTGCACTTGTCCCAGCAATCCTATTTTTCTGCCGCTTCCTGGGAAAAATTTTTGTCCAACCTCTGCAAACCACCTCATTACCCATCGAAAATCTCCTCCCATGCAGGTGTTTCCTCAGTTTTTTTTTTTCTTTTTTTATTAAGAGTGAGTTATTGAGAGCCAGATCCAGTGAATACGGTGGATGTTTCAGCATTCCTAAAGCTTTCCTTAGGAATGGCGCCCATTGCAATGCAAAACCCGATGCTGGGAGCTGTCGTAATGATGGCGCACTCCCTGTCTCAACATTTCACGAAAGCTGCTCCTCGGTAGCAGCTCACAATTTTTTAATTAGGCCCGCATGGTAAGAAACTGGTAATGTGGCTCCATCTTGTAAATAATGCACCCAAAAGAACACCTTCGGCCTCATAAAAAACCGACCGAGAGCTCGGTATTGCTAGTCTAGCTTGAACGAAAATAATTAATACTGGGGAATTGTAGTAGACCGTTTCCGCAACTCGCTAAGCACCCGGATAGCGCTCCGTAATCCCCCACAAGACCTTGAACTATGCAGATAAGGCTGGCGGCGGGCATGCGCAGGTGCGGCGTTTTCCTCCGGGATACCGTAGCGGAGGAGAAAAATGGTCTTCTACAATTCTCTACTATCTACTGGGCCCTCGGGCTCTACAGGGCTTGCTGTCGTTCCATCTGGACGGAACTCTTCGGAGCCTGCTACCGTTCCGTCTTGACGGAACTCTACTGCATCTGATATCGTGCAGTCTGGACTCAACTCTAGACACTCCGATCCAGAAAGAGGACCCAACAGTCTGCGTGCACTGCCTCTTTCCGAGTCTCGTCGGTGTCGGGATTTAGGTACATCGGCACAGAAACGAGCTTCACTGCTGTTAACTACACGATTGCTGCTATGACACCATGGCTTTACGCATGCACCAACGAAAGAGGTCCACTCAAACACGTCCCGTAGTGTCAGTACCAGTTAAATCTTCTCATCCCGCGCCGACTATCATCGAATCGCCCCACCACAACCGTCCTCAAAGCAAGAAGGCGCAAGGTTTACACTCTGAACAGCTCGACACCGCATCACAGCGCGCTCGATCTGAACCAAGTTGACAACTGCCTACTCACCGTAGTTTCCGTCAAGAGCTGTTGACGCTTCTCTTTGGATCTCGAATGAGACTCAAACACCCAAACAGCACCCGAGTTCAGAACGAAGGTCACACAACCGAACAAACACCACCAACACAAAGACACAAAAGCCAGACGCGACCCACAACGGGTGGCGCAACGGGTGGCCCGCCCGCGAAGCCAGGCGGTTGGATTGGATTGGATAGCGTTAAGTATTTCGTTAAATATTATATATCGTAAACAGTTCAGTACTAAATAAAAGTGCAGCGCACTATTCAAGCACTCCATTATTGTTAAAAAAAAAACGTTTACAACTGTTGTTGTTTTTTGTAGCGGAAACGTGTGGCAGGATTTAGGTTTCAGTTTCGATATGGGCCGTTCTCCAGCACGCGCTCGTTGCTTTCCAAAGTGCCCGATGCTTACGGGACGCCCCACTGTAATCGGAGGTACGAATCTCGCGCTGGAGGCGTAACTTTGGCTCCATTCCTAACCAAACCGGCTTGCTCAAACACACATATACACAAAAAAAAAAAAAATACGCGGATTGATTTTTGCGAGTTAGCCAGCCTACGCAAGTTCGTCTGCTTCTGCGCCAAGCTGTGATTGGCTCTGCTTGAAGGGTAGTGGGTGGACCTCAAGGCAGAATCACCACCAATCCTGCAAAATAAGCAGAAGAACTTGCGCTCAGCATTAACTTAATTTGTCCCCATATCGACCGCTGTCTCCTTGCGAATCAGATTTTTTTTATGATAAAATTTTGTTTCATGTTTTGTTAACGAGCAGCTACAAATAATGTTGAAAAGGCCTAACAGTTTCTAAATTTTGGGTTTTTCATTCTTTAAAGCGCCTTTCGCGTAAAATATTAGACGAGGTCAAATTCGTTGCCTGAATGCAGCGTTCGTAATCCGTCTTTTCCGCAGTGCACGCGTGCCGCAGGAGAAGCCAACTCGTAACTCGAATGGTCAAACAAGAACTTTGAAAAATGAAATAAAACAAATATGTATGCGACTCCTAGGGCACTAAACTACATGGCAGGACCAAGGAACCGGGACAACGCCGTCTGCTGGGATTGGTCAGCGAAGCGGCACTGACCAATTATCCGACTCCACTTATCAGTCTGCGGTTCCTGGGAAAATGGAATAGCGACACACCGTCGGCTTTACGGCAACACGTTCCAAATATCATACATTCTATACAAACAGTCTGCATAAAGTGTAGGAGAGCGATAATCGAAGGCACAAAGCGAACAAATCTAAGAACCAGTGATGTTTCCTACCACTTCCATACCACATCCAAGAATTGCCTCTTGGGTACAAAAATTCTCTATTTATTTATTTATTTATTGTACCCTCAGGGCCCGAGGGCATTACAGAGGGGAGTGGGTTACAAAAGGAAAATCACTATAAAAACAAAATGACAACCTAAGAATAAAAACACGAACATAAGAAACTAACTTAGAAAATTGGTTAAACAACGCTTAAACATAATGGCATCTGTTACAGACACAACTGACGATGGAAGGTGGTTCCACGTGATTGTTGTTTTGGGAATGAATGAATTATAAAAAGTAGTGGTTTTACAAACAGGTAGACCGATTTTGTGTTGGTGATCGACGCGTGGCGAGACATATGAGGGAGGAGTTAGTAATTTTTGATGCAGGGAAGAATTGTGATGATAAATTTTATGAAACAGACAAAGACGGGATAACTCACGACGTGAAGAAAGGTTAGGTAGGTTTAAAAGCGTTTTCATGGATGTTACGCTTGCACTACGGTGATAGTTAGTAAGAATGTAGCGAACAGATCTATTTTGAATAGCTTCGACTGCTGTTGTAAGTAAGTCAGTACCGGGATCCCATATAGAGGAGGCGTATTCCAATTTGGAGCGGACAAGGGTTTTGTATAGTAGTAGCTTGAGAGATACAGGGACAGATGGAAAATTACGTTTGAGGAAGCCAAGCATGCGGTTAGCATTGTTAGTTATGTAGCGAATATGAGGCTCCCAAGACAGGTTCGATGAAATATGGATCCCCAAGTACTTATACGATGATACACCTTCCAACAAAACACTGTTCAGATAGTAGAAAGAAGAGTGCGAGTTAAGTCGAGAAACAGTCATTACTTTACATTTGTTAGTGTTGAGCTGCATGTTCCATTTGTTACACCAATTAGAAACACAATCAATGTCAGACTGAAGGATAGCAACATCAGAGGTGTTAGTTATTTCACGGTAAAGAACGCAATCATCTGCAAATAAGCTAATAGAGGACGAAACGCAGGAAGGTAAGTCGTTGATAAAAATAAGAAAGAGCAGGGGACCTAACACTGAGCCTTGAGGGACGCCTGATGTCACGGGAGCTGGACTTGAAGAAGTATTATTCACAGACACAAATTGAGATCGGTTATTAAGGAAAGCACGAATCCATGAAAGTACATCCTGATCAATGTTAAGTTTGCTGAGCTTATGGAGTAGTAGATTATGTGACACCTTATCGAAAGCTTTAGCGAAATCAAGGAAAATACAATCCACCTGGGAACCACGATCAAGAATAAGGTGAACGTCATGAGTGAAGGTGAGTAGCTGAGTTTCACACGAAAATGATTTACGGAAGCCATGTTGTGCAGGAGCAAAGAATGAATTGGATTCTAGGTGTTGAACGAGATGAGAAAAAATAATATGCTCAAGAATTTTACACGGAATGCTTGTTATGGAAATGGGACGGTAATTGAGGGGGAATGATGATCACCGGTTTTATGCACGGGCACCACTTTACCCACCTTCCAATCGTCAGGTAAACAGCCTAGAGTAAGTGATTGCTCAAATAATTTAGACAGTATTATCGAAGAATACTCTTTTGTGCTTAGCAAAAATTTAGAATTAATTCCGTCAACTCCCGCGGAGCAGGATATTTTTAACTGTTCAATTATCTTTAGAATTCCACTTGTTTGAATTAAGATGGGATACATGGGCAGAAAAGCGCGTTGTTGAAGTTGAGGTAGAGTTGAAGAAATACAGTTTGAAAATGATTCAACAAAAGTAGAATTTAAAACATTTGCACAGTCATCGGTGGAAACAGGTTCACCTGATAAACTAAACAGAGACAGTGTGGTGTTTTTATTGCCGTTAATCGCATTCCAGAACTGTTTGGCGTTGTTGGTTAGTAGTGATGGCAGGGTGATAGAAAAATAAACTGACTTTGCATCCGCGATTGCACCTTTGTAAGCATTGGCAGTCTCGTGATACTCGAGCCATTTAACCTCGGAATTTGTTAACTTTGCTGCACGAAATTTGCGCTTCTTTTTATTGGAAAGTCTTTTTAGGGTATTATTGAACCAAGGGGAATTCGAAACAATTGGGATGTTACGTAGCGGTATATGTTTATTGGTTAGGAGCTCAACCTGCGTCTTAAACAATGTCCAATTTAATTCTAAAGAACGGTCAGAAAAGTGGTCTAAGTAATCGTTAAGAAAAAGGCCAAGGGCACCGTTAATAGAGTCAAAGTCACCTCTACCATAGTCTCGTATTTTTTTAAGAGTTCGCTGTGCTGTTTTGGCTGGCACATCAAGTGAGAAATGTAGTAGCGAATGGTCACTGAGAGCCGGCAAGAAAGTAACAGAAGAAATAAGTTCAGGTGAAGTTGACAAAATGAGATCTAATATGTTTGCAGTTGTAGCAGTGATTCGAGTAGGAAGAGACACAAGCTGCGAAAAACTGAAATCATCACATAACTTTATAAAATCTTCCGCATCTGATGAGAAAGGGTTAGAGAAAATATGCGGGTGAGACCACTTTATTTGAGGATAATTGAAATCACCAAGAAGAATTAGAGGAGATGAAGGAAAGCGCACTATTATTGAGTTCAAAACATCATGAAGATTCGCAACAAAAGAAGGATTAGCTGATGGCGGACGATAACACACGGCTAAGATAACTTTTTGGAAATTCAAACACAAGCAACAACAAACTATTTCTAAATCACTATTCAAACGCACACAGAAAGAATCAATGTGATCGGCAACTGCCAATAAAACGCCACCTCCATTTCGTGCACCCCTATCACAACGGTAGACATTAAAACGCTTATCACAACTAAATAATTCACAATTCCGAACATTCGATGACAGCCACGTTTCGGTTAAAGCTATTACGTCAGCGCTACAAGAATCAATAACTGAACACAATTCATCACGATGACGTAAAATACTCCTTATATTGCTAAAAAGCGGTACTTTTTCCCCTGAACTTTTTGAAATATCTCTGCATATATTTTCCTGGGTTATTTTGCCTTAGTTTTCGCAGCACCTGATTTCTGTGTTCATGCGGGCAACTTCGCGTGACTTTTCCTACGGAAGCCGAGTGAAATTGCATGTTCAAGAAGAAAGTAATGCTGGTCAGTGAATATATTTATTAACTAAATTATACAAGCTCTAGACGTGGCCTTTTCGCTGTCCCCAGGAGTTGTTCAACATCTCTCCTTCCTACACCGTGACTTTCTCACTTCTCTTCATGAAACATTTGGATCACAAGACAGCCTTTTTTAATATTTAGTTCTTCCTGAAGTTTCTCTCGAATTCTCACGTTAATCATTAAACTTCCCTGCAATCGTGTTGAAATTCCCATTTCCCTTTTCAACAAAATTAAAAGAAAAATTCCATGGGAAAAAAGAAAAGAAACTTCCTTGCATGGAATTTCACTGCTGGCAATGCTCAACATCTTGGATTGGTTTGTCTCGTTTCGTAAAATTTGAATAATTAAAAAAAATGTGTTTTATTCATAAATATGTATTTTACTCCCCAGAATTAGAAGAGAAAATTAGAAATATAAATGTTAACATGTTTCGTGATCCGCCGTAGTGACATTGGCCAGATTGACAGATTGTTCGACTCTATAGTCCGTTGCAGCCTAAGAACGAAGGGCGAGGTAAGACAGGCCGGGGAGAAGGAAGCAGACAGAACGCTGGAAAAGAGAGGGGGAAACCTCCTCTCTCTTTAGCGTTCCGTCTGCTTCCTCCTCTCCGGCCCGTCTTACCCTCGCCCTTCGTTCTTAGGTTGCAACCGTTGCAACGGACTATAGTTACGGTTTTAGTTTTGCGAAATTCATGTGGCTAGGGCTGAATCCATAAATCCTTCAAAGGTTGAAGTAATTTACTTAACGGCATAGTTCACATTGAGGTACGACAGTACGTCTTCAGACTATATATGATTTTTCCGCAGCCTCACAAATATGCCACGCCACTTTTGTTTCGGTGCCGGGGAAATTGAAAGTACATTAATTTGACAGCTTCTGCGAGTAAACTTGAGCAGTGTCATTTGCAGAACACTGCTTTACATGAGATTATCCCCGGGTTATCTCTCCTTTCCAAGGGAATAGTCATTGCTGAGGCAAGACCTGATAATCATCATACTTACACGGAATACCCTTGGTGGGTCTACGGTCTTTTTTTTTTTTGTTGGTGTCTCTTGGGAGTGCGAACTCGGATCTACCACTCTAAAGACTCGAGCATAGAAGCGCTTTTTGGATCGCATGAACATTCAGGAGATGTCTTCAAATAGTCCAAAAATCCAACATCATTTTACGACATCCACTGGATATCCATGGGATAATTAATTTTTCCTGAAACATCACTCTAACCTTACAAATCCCCCCCCCCCCAAAAAAAAAAAAAAGGAACGGACAGGGTTTACAATACTTGAGTTCCCGAAAGAAGAAAACCGCGTGGATAAACTATGCATTGTAAAAATTTTAAGGGCCCATGAAACGAATTTCGGGCTGGAATAAATCATTTTAGATTGGGATTTTACTAATAGCACATCGTTCAGTGGGCCAAAAGAACAAAGGTAGAAAGTCAGAAGCCTAACTTTCGGTACGAAAATTTTGAACACAGCGAACTATTTCGTACCTTCCTTCCCCCTTCGTAAGCTCTCTGCCTTTTCACTGTGATACATCCGCGGACCCCGCTGCGCATCACCGGGCACCCGCAGCCCGTCACCGGGCCCAAACGCACGTCGCACGACACCGGACCTCGCTTATTCCCTTCACCCCTAAGCTGACATTGTGGTGGAAGCTACGCGCTTGCCGGACCAATCAGCCGCCTCCCTTTTATCACCTGACCCTTTCTCCGCGGGTGGGTGTGCGCGAGAGAGCGTGATCACGTAGCAAAAGTGTGGCTGGCCCAACGAGCACGTAGATTCCACAGCACTGTCAGCTTCGGGGTGAACGGGGTGCGGAAAGCAACTCTGAATTTTGAGCGACCGGATAATCGTCTAGGGGAGAATGGACGTGTCCGGCTACACAAGCGAGATTCCGAGCAAGGGGGACTCCCCTTTCCGTCTTCCTGAACTGTTTGGTACAATGTGCGATTTATGAGTTGAGGAGGAAAGCGAAACAGGAAAACGTTGGAAAAGCGTTTCATGACTCCTTTAAGTGTAATTGTGACGCTAGTGGTTGGGATTGAATGCGGAAGTTGGAGAACTTAACTTTACCAGGATCAAGAAAGCTAATTGAGAAAGACTAAATTTCTGTATCTTTTTTCTTTTTCTTATATCGTTTATATTTCTTATATCGTTAAAAAAATAAAAAAAAGGAATGACATTGAGCACTTGTAGCATACAATTCAGTGAGGAAAGAATCTTGTAACCCAGAAAGAAACCATTATTTTTCTTGCCGACAAGTGTTTTTCACCGGTATAAATCCGACAAGCGCCTGCAAAGTCAGTTCTTGTTTTGATGGTGGACTCTTTCTCGATTATTTTCGGTCAAGCTGCGAGGATCTCAAACTTTCGCGTTCTATCCATATAGCTAGCGCCACATTCTCACAGAGTTTGAGCTTTCTGCGATGCAGTGTATTTAGACAAGCAAAATTTTTTTTTTTTTTTTTAGGAACCCTTATCAGTATGTTGTTTTATAGCCTGTTGTTCCTTCTCCCTTGCACCCTCCGACTTCTGGCAAATCACTTGCAGATATCTGTGCGATACTGATCACAAAAGATGTTTTCCACATTTTATAGAGTTAATATCCTGAGATGTGCATAATCTTTTCATTTAATTTTATTTTTGGAAACTAAAATTGTTTGCACGATTTTTTTTTAAGTTAACCTTTTGCTAGACATTTAGATGGTTAGGCACTATTAAAAAAAATAGAAACTAACTATCTGAAATTTGAAAACGTAACGTTTCAAGGCCACCTCGGGGCTTTGATCACGGGTGACTGTTTTTCACCCCGTCACAGTCTCAAAAGTTTTGTTCTTTTAATTATACGTTGCGTCTCCCATTCATCATCAATGATGCCAAGTCGAAATGGGAGACGAAAGAATAAATTGTTCTATAAAGTCCGTGTAGTTTGTTTCATTACAATGATGCAAAATGACCATGTCAATAATATAACTTAATTATAAACCCCAGCTCAACTCATTATTAATATTCCCAAGCATGTTTCAGCACTACACCAGCCTTTTAGTTCAAATTTAAACTTTTGTGCTTCCACTCTTGAATAGTTCAGGAGCTAGAGAGTCAGCAACAAAACGAGCTACTCAACATAAAAACTAATCCCCTAGCGCAAAGATGCACTACGGCAAAGCAAGATAGGCAGGAATGCAGTCTATCAACAGGTGGTGCTTCTCCGCAGTACACAAGCAATAAATGCAATGTGAAATGTTGCCAAACTTTAACGGACATTCTGTGTTTCAGGTGAGTAGCAAACCCCACAGTATGCTATATGAAGCGGCAATAAAAGGTTTAAAAGGGGCCAAAAAATGAAGTTTGGGCTGGGGTAGATAATTTGAGATCGGAACTTACTAATCACAGATCGTTTAGCGGCTCAAAAGAATGCAGAAAGCCAAAAGCCTACCTTTCGGTAAGAAAGTATTGCGGACTATTTCGTACCTCCATTCCTTGAAAAACTTTCCACCTTTTTCAAAATCGTTGACCTTTTTACTGAGATACATCCGCAGTATCCAAGGCACGTCAGCCTACCCCAGCCGTATGTATGCACTCGGCAACAATCAACCTTTTGACGCATATTTAAATTCGCATTCTTGGCCAACAAGTGCCATGGCGGCAGTAATCATCGCTTGCGAATGACAAGTTGCATGGCGTGCTCAAAAAGGCCAATGGAAGCTTGGAGTCATCGTAACAGTGCCCAAGCACGTCACGATTGTGCGATTCCTCATTTCACTTTTGAGTCGAGAAGGAAAACTGAGGATGAAGTTGAAAAATCACTTCACGGCCCCTTTAAGAATTGACATGCCTATCGCAAAAAACAGCAGTGTAGCAAGGCCCAGGCTGTCTTGGTTTGCGAAGCAAAAATTAAGCGTGAAAAAAATAAGGATGCGAGTTCCGACACTTTTTGCAAATTGTAGTAGAATAAGGACTTTTCCAAAATTTGACGCAAATGGTTCAGCCATGATAACACCGAAGCATACTACCATTTTCTGCTGGCGAAGGTCAAGTGCAAGGAAGGTTGAAACTAAAGCTTACTTGGTATAGCTCGTAGCTTGTAGAATGCTCATCAACGGTAGTGAGGCAGAAAGGCAATGCCTTTAGCTAGGAATGTAGTTTATTTGTGATTCACTGAATCCACAAAGAACAGAGTACGGTAACTGACACATTTCTTTTTAACACATCAGGAACACAATTCAACCTGCAGCAAAGTGGCAATGCTAGGTTAAATTGTAAGGAAATCCAGAGAACTTACCTACCGTAAAATACCGGGCAAGCGCCCACTCAAACTTTGGAGATAATCACAAAAAAAAATGGGGGATGAGCACTTGTCCGGTCATCAATTTTACATATAAATGTACTATGCATATTTTCTCAGATCTTAAAAATTTGGAAATTGGCGCTTAATGTGGAATGGGCGGATATGCGGTATTCTACGGTAGGTGGAATCACTTTTCAAAATGTCGTCACAAAAATCTATACATAGGATTCAAGGTGCCTTAATAAAACCCAATGCTCCTCATCCAGTCAAAATGAACAGTTAAAGTAGCTCTATCCGTCATAAAACCACAATGATCTCAAAGTTAAAAGCTGCTACACACAAAAAACAGGGGTGTAACCGCTACACCCCTTGTCACATATACGACACCCCTAATCTTCATTTGGACGTACAGTGCACCAACATTCAACCGACGCTACCAACTTTCACGAGTGGCTTGATAGTCGAATAGTACAACTTATTAAGGCGAAAGCCTTATGTGTGATCGTTCAGTCGACCTTCACAAAGTCCTTGAGCGAAAACACGTCGCGGAGAAGAAAGGTACGAAAACCGGCGAGACGACAGGTGCCAAAACGTTTATGTGACGTCTGCAAATGTTAATGTTCCTCCGGAAAGAATATTTGCTCTTCTCCCTCGGCTGGCGTCGAACCAGCGACCTTTCGTTTAGTAGTCCGACGCGGTACCCCTCCGACCGCCACATCCGTAAATCATGTGTCTTTAATGCATCGGCGCTTGGGCTTTCGCCTTCAACTCGTCTTAGAGATAACATAAGAGACCCTGTGAATTTTTAAAATAGCTAAGAGTAACTGACTGTAAAGAAAGTAATCAAAGTTTTCTTTGCCCTACTGCAAAAAATTTTTTTTCTTTTTTTTTTGTAGCCTGTGATGCACACTTTAGCGTTATAATATCTTGTATGACACCATCATCAAGCCTCTCATGAAAGTTGGGGTCGTCAATTTGTTGCGAGTGCGCTGTACGGCAAACTGAAGTTTTGGCGCGTCGTATGTGACAAAAAGTGTACTGGGCTACTCTTTTTTTTTGTGTTTAAACTAAATTAAATGAGGCCATTCAGAACAACAAAAATAGATACATGGTAGTACTGCAGATGTTGCATAATAGCAATTCATGTTTAAAGCTGATAAATATGGCTCCATTTCTAAACTTCATTTGAATAGACTGCACACAGGCAGTGAAGCACATGGTGAGACATGAAATTATACTTCCATACCTTCAGACATTGCATGACTCAGATCCCTCACTTGTGCACTTTTTTCCGGTGTTTAGTTAAATTGCTACTCTGTTTAAACGATTTCCCGCAGGCTTCGCACTTGTAAGGCCGCTCCCCACTGTGGTTTCGTTCATGAATTAACAAGTTGGATTTATCTGAAAATGCTTTCTCACAGGCGCCACATTTGTGCGGTTTCTCGCCCGTATGGAGTCTTTTGTGAACCATGAGGTTATGTTTATTTCCAAACGTCTTCTGGCAAAATTCGCAGCGAAACGGTTTCTCCCCCGTGTGAGTCTTCATGTGAGTACGTAAGGTATCGATTTGAGCAAACGCTTCTCTCACAGACAGAGCAGCGAAAAGGCTTCTCTCGTGTGTGTGTTCTTTCGTGCCTGGTGACAGTACATAGATAACGACTGGAGTAAGGGCAGAACTCGCAGTCGTACATGCCCTCGTGTCGTGGCCGCGTCGTGGGTTGTGACTCAACCAGTTCTCCTGTAGGGACAGAGAAGAAGCTCTGGCTGTCTTCGTCGTCCCAGGTGGCTGCTTCGCCTGGCACTGTAGGTGAGACGCAAGAAACAAGGAGCGTCAATGACAGTGAAAGTCCAATGCCAACACACAAGCATTAGACAAACTTGGCAAGTCTGCATTGCGTTCAGCAGGAACTAGCACACACAAACAAACATACCAACATCAGTTCGTTCCAGAACAAAGAAAACAAACTCGGCAAATAAGAACAATTCAAGTATTAACCCGGCAACTCTACTTCATTTTTGTTTTTGAAAAAAAACTATGCAGTCCTCTTCAGCATCACCTAGGAAGACCACACGTCAAATACTATGACCTAGTTCTGTTTAAATATTTCTTAAATGGTCCTGCAAACTAGATAGTGCATATTCACGACCGATGTTTCGGACAGCATGATGCCTGAAAGTTAGATTTTTCTGTCAAAATCATTGCGAGCAATCAGCAGAAAACACCATTGAGAAGTGTCCATTTTTGAATTCTATGTTGGCTGCATATGGACTGGCTTGGCTTGACAGCGCTACTTGAGTACCGCTAAGTCCTACTGCTAGGTGACGCTGTACGGCTTTTTTTCTCTAGCTGTGCATCATTATCATCACCATTGTTGTTACCATTTCGCTTTGTTCATTCGCCATTGCAGTAGTGAACTCTTTTCTCAATCTTGTCTCGGTGAATCGTGTTTTCTCACTACACTAGCTTGGACGTCATTGACCCATTTATTCTTCCGCCACGCAATGCGTCACTAAGAAGTGCAGAAAGCACCTACTCGACCATAACGCTAGAAAAGAAGGCAGCAATTCTTAAGCTGATAAAAGTTGCCGAACGCAAACGGAGGCGTAACCTGAAACAAGGCGCGCAGGCACAACCTGAAGCAAGGAACTATTTATGGCTTTTTTAAGCCTGCTTAGACGTAATAAAAGTAAGTTTTTTAATCTGCTGATTTTTTTAACTGCTCTATTATTTGGAGGTTTTTTCGGTACCCGCGAAGCCCACAAAATCGGTCGGTGACTGTAGTTTGCACAAATAAAAACTAGACTTCCAGCCTTTAACGCACGAGACTCCCCAAACACTGAAAATACACACCGAGGTACTCACTTTCGACAGACTGATGTGGTGTGCTATGTAGACTATTTCGTTGAAATAAGGTCATTTCATTTCTAAGCACCCACACAGCGCTCACTTTATCTTATGCCATACTCCCAAGGGCAAGATGTTCCTATACCAATGGAAAAAAGCCCATGCAAAATTGTGCACTACCTACTAAAAACAATTTTACTTGGAGCGAAAGAATGAGATAAACTATGGCTATTTTTACACCTGTATGACTACAACTGCACAAAAGAAACCATGGCATTCCAACTGCATTGCGGTGGCTTTGTTCACTAGCATGCATCGTATGTTTCTGAAATCGGTTTGTGAGAGCATAGCTGTGTAATTAGTCGTGCTCAAGCCTCACTCTGTTGCGACAAGGTTCCACTCATGCAAATGAGGACACTCTCAGAAGACTTTTAGTTGCTACAGTTGACGCTGCCAATGTGACACTTCCGCCGAGACAGTAAAGAGGCATTTACCATAGTCGGTGACAGGTTACGAGCAAGGAAAAGCTCCTCCCACCTCTTCCCGCTTTAGCAAAGCAAAAGGGAGAAGAGGTCGCCTCCTCTCCAGCGTTCGCTCTACTAAAGCGGAAAGGCGTGGGAAGAGGTTCCAATTCTGATGTGCAAGATTAAGGAGGGGGTGAACAACTGAGAAAGAGTCGCTCCTGCAAAAAATAACATGACAGTTCTCAATGCAGCGCTACGACTCACAATACATTAGAAGAAAAAAAATCAGAATGCAGGAATGTGTATAAACACCAATATTATCGATAATACAATAATGTCCCACTCATTATGGAAAGTTGTTGGTGCTTGCAGCTTAGAAAAGAAAAAAAAACATACAAATTCAATTTCTTAAACTGCTTGAAACCCAACAAATCCAGCGTCCTCGAGCGGCATCTTAGAGCAAGTCACAAAGTATGCGGAGCTTCCAAATGTGGCCACACTTGTTTCTTGCTTGAGTTTGACCGACTGGCCAGCTACAGCCACCGGAGCATTTGACCTTGTTGGTCCGCCAGCTCTAAGTGCAAATGTTGAGAGGGCGTCTTCAAAACTGAAAGCCGCAATGAGAAACAAAAGGAAATACATTATTGAGGAAACCCTGGAAAAATACATTTGTACTTAGTTACATGCGGAAAAAGTACCGATTGCAAACTAGACCGCTGCACCGAAATGCAAGGTTCTTTATGCTGAGGGGAGACCTTGGTCTTGAATTTTTTGTTATATCCCTCGTCCAATCTACACGAAATTCTCAAACCTGCTACGATCCTTTTCCAAAGTCCACCGAGCAACATTGGCAGCCGCCATTGTTTGGAGACAAAGCGCATGACTGGAATCCAGTCCTCGCCAAACGCTGAAGGCAATGCTCGAGTCCAATACGAGCTCAGAGTATGTGACCGGGCAATGGCGGACTGGCATAGAAGCGGACTTTTGAGAAGGGTCTATTGCTTTCCTTATACTTTAGCTTTTAATAAAATCCCAAATTTGTCACAAACACTTCTAGCCAACTGTTTTACAATACTCCCCTCATAAACTACGGCAAAATGAATGTCTGCACACTGTACAAAGTAGAAAGTGGAACAATACCATATTTAAAATATTGAGGCAATTCTAGGAAAAAAAGGCACTACAAATTGAATTTCTCACAGCAATAAAAAAAAAAGAATGAGTTGTTAAAGTTTTTGTTGGTTACAAAAGTTATGGTAGGCTTCAATTTACAAAAACATTAGTCTGTTGCACTTCTGAAGAAAAAAAAAAATGTCCTCATATCAAAACACACCATAAACAAAACTTTGTTGTAAAAAAGAAAGAAAACCCTGAGAACAAGAAAAGCTTTTAAAAAACATGCTTGTAAACAGACTTAATATGAAGTTTCAAATTGATGTAACTACAGTGCAACCCACTTACAACGATACCACATATAACGATGAACCGCTTATAACGATCAGTTTCTAGAGTTTCTAGACTGGAAGAGATCAATTTCAAGTCCAGATACAATGATAATCGTTTATAACGATTCAAATTTCAGGTTTTCTCACTATCGTTATAAGTGGGTTGCACTGTACATTATCTTGAGTGTAGTAACTAGGAAATATGTTCCTCTTAATTTATAAATAAAATTTACTTCTGTCCAAAGGCAAAGAACTTGCTACAACTGCAATCTTCGGAACCTGCAGCTTTTGTAGCAAGGACAGCAGGTCACGAAGTACAAAACCCACCAGTAGACATGGGCCCCTGCATCCAGTCAGAGGCCAGCTGGTACATCAAGCTCTACAACAGAAGTGGCCCAACTGTGGCTCCTCGTAGGTCCAAGTGCGACCTGCGACTCCCTCGCAGACGACCCCCTTTCCCTCCCCTCCCTCCCCTTCGCAACCCCCCCCCCACCACTTCCCAAAATATCAGAAGGAAAGAGACAGAGAATGAACGACACCTTCTACAAACAGCCTTGTGCCACCAAACCTTGCAGACCAGAAACTCCTGTCAATAGACAAATCAATGCACCGCAGAGAGGCGGTCCTCCCAAAAATGTAGGTGGTAAAATCAAAACTGCGCGATCTTGACAAACAAACGCCTAACTGATCTACCCGGGACTGCAACGACGTCTTTTCTACGTCCCCTCGAATACGTCTGTTAGGCCACCCCCACTCTGCGACATAGAAAAGAGAAGACCGCCGTGAAGACCGACGTGCTCAAGAGCGCCTGCGAGAAGCGGCGCCACCTCGTCTTGACGCGGGCCCTTCTACGGCGGGGACGCCCAAAGCTTCCGAAGCACGGGATGACCGGTAGCCCGCACAAGGACTTTGCGGGAGCACCGCAGAACGTCGCAGACCTCGTCGACACATGCTGCCCGAAAAAGTTTGCGCAGCCAATAACGACCCATAAGACGAGAGCAGCAGGGCACGTCTTCGGATGCCCAGCCTTCAGAACAAGCACCTTGCCTTCCGCCATGCATCGACTATGCGCGCATGCACGAAACTTGAGAGAGATAACACTAGAAAAAAAAGTAGGTGGAACATGGTAAAAGTAAAAATGAAAAACGCCGCAACTTTCTAGTACTTCTGGGAAATTCTGAAAGGCCTCTAGACGAGCTCACAATGCACCGTGCTGCCCGGGGAATTGTGGAACGGTATCGCGTACGCTTGGGCCGGCTCACGCGCTCCGTAGATCCTGGAAGAAGCACAATCTGTTCTCTCTTACCGTTGCGAGTTTAACCCCATTCCTGCCTGCTTCGATCCGGACGAGGATCGTCTTTGGTGCGTGGTTGCGTGTCGCTACTGCATGGTGCACATTAAAGACTCCAGACTAGCGGTCGTACTGCGCTTGCTGAATTTATTATCTACGGCCGAGACACCGGACGCCCATTGAGGGTGTATAAACGTACGCACGTCACTATTACCACTGTGAGTTCAGAACACAAAGAAAACGGAAGGAACCACCTATTTTGGTAAAGTTTACATCTGTAGCCACAAAAGACAAATGGATGCAAGCTCGTAGCAAGCTTAGGCAATTGTCTCGTGACAATCCACCCGAAAGACTGTATTTCAATGACAGCTTAACTCAGACCAAGAAAGAACTTTTCTGGCAGGCTCGTGCTCTTGGAAAAGAACGCGGTTACAAATTTGTGTGGGTCAAAAATGCTCGAATTTATGCCAGAAAAGATGAGGGCGCTTCTCCGGTACGGATTCAACAGAGAAGTGACCTGGACCTAATCACATAACAGACATGGCTAGTTTTTTGCAGTACGCCGATTTTCTCTCGTTTAAAAGCTCGTTTTCTTCTTCTTCAACCGACTCTTTCACGGTCTTACACATAAACATTCGCAGTATTCGAAAATACTGGGATGAATTTAAGACAGTTGTTGATCAAATGCGGGATCAAATTGATGCAATTGTGCTAACCGAAATCGATGTCAGTGCCGATCATCTGTCACAGTTTAATATTTTCGGATTTCAAAATTTCTTTTATACACGGCCAATTACTAGAGAAGGAGGAATCGGCGTATTTATAAAGAACTCACGGTCAACAACTCAAACTGATGTCACATTTCAACACTCGGAGAGCTTGATGCTAAGGGCTTCTAATTCTAACTATACGGTTTGCTTGCTTGCACTTTACAGACCTCCTTCATCCAACTGTTCTGGCTTCTTAGAGGAGCTGAGGGAAAATTTGAGAGAATTGTCTAATGAAGCACATTTATATTTGGTGGGAGATATCAACCATTGACACCCTCAAAACTTCGAAAAATTGTGTTTGTGATTATTTATCACTACTTGCCGAGCATGGAATCATACCTACCGTTCAGAGTGCGACCCGCGAAGAAGTGTTAAATGAAAATCTTGTATCATCCTGCCTAGATCATATAAACGTCCGAGCTCCAGATGCTTCCATACACTCCGCTGTCATTTTACAAAAACTTGCAGATCATTATTTTGTCGCATGTAAATGTGTTTTTCCCTCCAAAAAAGGTTATAATTTCGAGAGTGCGTGTCGTTTAGAGCGGGTTGGCTTCAACACTTTTGATCGACTAATTAAAGAATATGATTGGAATGAATTCCTATCATCGGTTAACAGCACGAACTTGTACTCAATGTTTGTAGACATCATTAGAAATTTCCGGGAGTTATCGATGACCGTTGTATAGTATGTTAAAAAACGTAAACCCTCTCTGCCTTGGCTCACCCCGGATATTCTTGAAGCTATAAGTCACAAAGAAAAACTGTGGAAGAAGTTTCGGAGGTCCCCCAGCAATGCTTCTCTCGAACTAGAATGTAAGTTCAAAGAAATTGAGTCAATGCCCTCATTCGGTCAACGAAGCGAACCTATTTTGCTAAAAAAATATCGGACGCTCGCTCGGACTCCAGGAAAACTTGGACTGTCGTCAATGAGCTTCGTGGCTATCTAAAAAAGAACGTAACTGAGACATTACGCAAACATTTTGGGACTGATATGGTGACTACTGTAAACGCGTTTAATAATTTTTTCGCTAACTCTATTACTGTGCCGATTGATAGCGCGGTGGATTCGACACCCGGAACTCCGTTTCACTCTGAGTCTGCTTTCCTTCCTTCTCTGTCAGAAGCTGAGTTGTAGTTCTACCTGTTTGGATTTAAGCGATTCAGGTTGGCGGGTGTAGACGGCCTTACAGTTAGAGACTTGTGTCGGAACTATGACTCTTTAAAAGCATGCTCCTCGTTCTTGTAAATAATATGATTGAAACTGGTAATGTGCCTGATGACTTAAAACAAGCCATAGTTATTCCTCTTTTCAAAGGTGGCGCACAAAACCAAGTGTCATCCTACAGGCCAATCTCAATACTATCTTGCATTTCACAGATATTAGAAAAACACATTTTTGTTGTTATGTCCGCTTTTCTCGACAAATACAACTCTATCTCGCCAAGTCAATACGGGTTTGTTGCTGGTCGTAGAACAACCAATCTCCTTGAGGAATTCTCTGATATCGTGCACTCTTCCTTCGACAATAACATGTATGTGTGTGCCCTCTTCGTTGATGTAGCCAAAGCGTTTGATACCGTAAACCACAACATCCTCTTAGACAAACTCTATAGAATCGGCATTCGGGGACCATTTCATACATTGATCAAGAGTTTTCTTTCAAATCGTACACAGGTTGTTTCAGTAGATAATGTCTGCAGCTCTCAAGTTTTCCTTACTTCCGGAGTTCCCCAGGGCTCCATTTGTCTCCTATACCATTCAACCTCTACGTTAATGATATTTCTGTGGTACCGACAAATTCAGCGATTTTTCAATATGCGGACGACACCCTTTGGTTTTCCCGGCACCTAGTCTACCAGCGTGCTATGGAAATGCTTCAAGCAGATGCAACTAAAATTATTGGCTGGTTTTCGCCAAACATGCTTCGTGTAAATGCTTCGAAAACAAAACTGATCTGCTTCCGTAATCCTTTAAAAAAATGTCAGTTTGACTTTTCCCCTATAGCTTCACAACTCCAGTTGTCCATGTTGTAATTGTAGACCTGTCGAATATGTTAGCTCAGTAAAGTACTTAGGTCTTCACTTTGATTGTGATCTTACATGGGACACTCACATGTCTTACGTATGTCAACGGTTGAGGAGCGTGTCGTGCACGATGTACCATATTAAAGGTTTTATACCATTGTCAGTTAGAAGGAAGATAATGCACGCCTTAGCTTACAGCGTACTAAGGTACGGCATAACTGTCTTTTTCAATTGTACACTTTCCTGGCATTTAAGAATCGACCGAGTTTTAAAAGTGTCGCATACAACAGCGACTTTTCATCCAACGCCAACCTCTTCGCTTCACTTGAGTCGCCGTCTTTTTACTCGCTTTTCCTTCAAACTGTCGTTTGGCGGCATTTTTGGGAAAGTGATTTCAAACTCGCGTCTACCCCATCTCGTGAAATCAGATCTGTTCCACGTTTCGTCACTCCTAGGGTGAGAACTCACTACGGTGAAAGTCTGCGCACAATTCATGTCCCGAAAATTTTTAATGATCTTCCAGAACCACTGCTTTCCATTAACTCAAACAAGACGTTGCAAAAAAGTCTCAGAAGTATGTTCTCTGATGTGATGAGACAGTGACATCTATCTTCTTATTTTTTCCACTTCAGTTTTATAAAATAATCTTTTCAGTTCACTTTTTTTACATGTTTTGAGCAATCATTGGACACGTGATTGGTAGAAATATTTTGTATCTTACTAGGAACATTTTTTTTTCTCTTTTTTCTTGGTGAAAATTTAAAAAAGCATGAAGAGCTTTTTTTGAAAACAATCTTGTAAGTAATTTTAAGAGTAACTGTGACTCTGCATATATTTTATCTTTTTCCTTTCGAAAGTATAAAGAGCTTCTTTTTTTCCTTAAGAAAAACAATTTTGTAAAAATGTGTGCGCTTTTTTTTTAGGAAGTAAGCTGCTTTTTGGCAGTTCGCTTCTGCTTTTGATACGACTACGGTCCTTATTGTATTCTCGAGCTACTGCGCATGTGCGTATATGTCAATACTTTTTCTGACGAGACTACGTGTTTTCCCGCTCATTTCCAAGACCGACAGAAATGTGAACTCTAGCGCCGAGCTGAAGCTATCATCGGTGTGTGATTCGTGTTTGTGCGTGTGTGTGAGTGAGTGTGTGTACGTGACAATGTGGACATTTTTAATATGCTTGCTGCTGCTGCTGGGTCTAGTCCCACAAGCCCCTAAGGCTTTGACAAGACCTGGAACTTGATCCTGACTTTAAGAATTAGTTACTAAAGATTATTATTATTATTAAAAGCAGCACCCTAAGGAGGATGAACGTGTAGACTTCAATACTTTAATTTGAAGTTTAATAGCTAGCTAATTATGACTGTACACAAAAAATTGTGAGCAAGAATATTCATCAGGCATAAATAAAAGTGCATAAGAAATTTGGCACATTCACCCAGTGCGAAAGACTAATGAAAATGATCAAACTAACGCTGACAATATGCAAGAGTTTCGACAAAGGACCCCAAGAACAATGTACATGAGAACGCAAAGAAATTCTAACATAGCTACAAAGACACGAAGCGGGGGACTAAGAATGATAATGCTGGTGATGATGTTCAATTAATATTCCTGGAATGTTGTTATATCAATAGACCATTTGCTGTATTACCCAAGCATCAAGGAGAATGCAGAGATTGGTGTTCCAAGCGCCACACGCGCACGCCTTGCCCGTATAAAAGATTCGAAGTAAATAATAAAAATAAAGCGTTGATGAACGCACGTGCAAGATGCCATTTGTTTTAGGTATTTGCTTTAGAAAAGTTACTACTGCTGAGGCCAGCACGTGCGGCGCGTGGAACACCAATCCCTGCATTCTCCTTGATGCTTGGGTAATATAGCAAGAGGTCTATTGTCCCATAAAAGCAGTGCCACCCCACAAAAGTATGGTGCCAAGCTAGGCACGCACACTGCCCGTCAAACTTGGTATTAACCGGATTACCCTTCTCCTTTGTGCCTAAGAGATCAACTCCTGCAGTTGGGGAATAAAAGCAAAGACAGGAAAAACAAGGTGATGCAGAGAGGAGGTCTCACCATGTTTTCGGTCAGTGTGGGCCAGCGTAATTCTAGGGCGCACGCGAGTCACTTTTTTGCCTCCGGTCATGTTGCCCAATGCAGTCACCTGGTATCTGGAACAATCGGGTTAGTGTGCCTAGATATCAGGGTGTTTTCAACTGCTGGATCAAAGTCACGCGTGTGGGCCGCATTTACAAAACAAGCTGTAAGCCGCGACGTTTGCACGTTTTTTGAGCCTTTGCCAATTCGTGTTCGTACGATAAGCCATATGTCTTCAGCCAGGAGAAGGGGCGAAGACTCAGGCGACGTCTTCGTACATTATCAGCTTGGTGGTCGGGCGTGCCGCACGGAAGAAATCCTATTTGCTTTGATCGGTAAACGATTTCTCTTTCGAAGCTAGATAGGTTCGCCGGTACTGCGAACAACAGTTACAAAGCAGAGGTCTCACGCCCGTTGTCCGCCGCCATCGCATAGTACGCTTCGTCCAGCCACCTAGCCCGTGACCTCCCACGATACGACAAGAATGCACAGTGTGCTTCCAACTGTCTGAGTAACTTTTTTTTTTACTCAACATATTTGCAGTTATTTAGAAGCCATAAAAAATGAGTATCATATTTTTTCTATTTTTAATATTGAGTGCGTGCCTTAGAAGACCCACAATAGAATACGGTACATGACCACAGAAGTGGAATGGTGCATGACATGCATAAAAAACATGCCTTGTGCATACAATTTTTCCTACTACCTAGTAGCCTAATTAGCCAGGTTAGTTCCCTATGAACCACAGAATGTGCACACCTATTAAAATCAGTACCACCTAAAAAAACTATATACTGTAAACGACTCATTTTCCGCAGGCTCAATATTTCGCGATTTAGGTCAAGGCTGAAGTTTTGGAATAATTCAAAAATTCTAATTTTCGCGACGTGGTAGGATCTCAATATAGATTCCAATGTGTTTACATTTTACCGGAATTGTGCGCGCGACCTTTTTTTTTGCATATTGTAGAGATTCGCAAAATTCGTGAAAATTAGGTTTTTGCGAAAATTAAGTCGTTTACAGTATATAAAAAAGCTTAACCCTCTAACCCTATCTCAAGACAGGTACAGAGAAGTATTCTCAAATTTAATGAAAAGCGCACAGGCGCCTTGCTTAGAAGAAGCTATACTAACGTCCTTAAATATAGCTACAAAAAGAATCACCCTCCCGATAAGCAAGCCCGTACCCGATCTCACGTATATCCAAATACGCGCCAATGCTAGACAAGCACACCGAATCGCCCGACGCACACCAAGATGAAGACTGGATAAAATCTCGACGCATCGACGCAGCACTTCGTCGATATACCATAAAGCTGGGGAGACTACAATGGGACCAACGGAGTGAAAGTCTATCGACAGATACTGGGTCAAGACGGCCTTGGACTACTGTGCAATGCCTCTTAGAACCAGTGACTCCTCAATGCCCCTATGCAGCAATAGCAATGGAAAATCAAACCTCGCTCGAAGAATTTGCTGAACACTTCGCAGACGAGCTCTCACGCCCCATAAGCCCTCCCCAAGGAAATCCGCCTTCCATCCCAAGGAAATCCGCTTTTTTCTATTTATTTATTTCTTTTCATTTATAATAAAAGCAATAATTACACACACACAAGTCGCACATTTTATGACCGGTGGCAGCAGCACGATATGATGTGTACACAACCGAAAGAACTTTGTATGGTCACGTGATGTTTGTGCACTTGAGGCAGGTCCATGGGTTCATAGAGTTATTATAATGTACGCTAGAGGTTCAACTGGCGCTAGTGTGCTGCTGCAAATTGAAGCGGACAGCAACCAGTCCGAAATTGACTTCCGGTAATGCATTTCAATGGGGAAAAGCGAGTACATTTTCTCTCTGCGCTCGATTATAAGAGGGAATATCACGAATAATTCGTACGTACTAGGCACATTGGAACATTTCTCAGTCACGCAGACGAAATAATTGGTCAGTTACAGCGTTTTTATTTTAAATTCGTGGCATGAAAAACGGAGTTAAAACCACTTCGTACGTGTATTTATGTGCACTGTCGGACACTGTTAGTGTGAACACGGCGTCGGAGCTTTGCAGCATGGGGGATATCCGTGCCAAACGAACGAAGGACATGTGGAAAACCAAGAGAGACGGCAAGAACCACGCAGTAACACTGGATAAGTAATTCCTTGTGCATGCAGACGATCAAAATAAATTGAAAGCCACGTAATATAGTCAGATTTGCAATAAATAAGTACTGCTTTATTCTTTCTGCTCATGAATATGTGCGAAGATGCTTCTCGGTTTAAATCATCACCCGCACGCTCTAAATCTTTGCAAATAGGGAGAAGCCAGAGAACAGGTGCCCAATCAAAACTGCCCGACGTAGGAAATAACGAAAAGACACACTTTCGTAGCACACATACATTATTTTTTTTTTAACAGATCGTAACTATGCACGATGGAGTCATTTTCACATAATGACAGAACGGGCATATTAGCAATATTTAAGTGCCACCGGAATGCTAGCAAACCTTGAATGCACTCTACATTCCTTTCGATTGTTATTTTGCTTAGAATCGTAGCTCATTTTTACATACCTGCCATGAAACTGTGGTTTGGGCCTGAAATAGAGCGAAGTTTAACATCATTCAGTGGTAAAGAAATATGCTGTAACTGAATCAATTACACTTTCACAATATCAATAAAGGTACATATTATCCGGTACAACCGATATAACAAAAGTCATTCACGTTATTTTCCGGTTAAGAGACAAAATTTCACGCGCGTTTTCCCATAGGAATGCACAGGAGCACTGCAAAAGTAGACTGGTTGCTGTCTGCTTCAATTTGCCTCCCGGAAGTCGCATAGACACTAGCGCCAGTTGAACCTCTAGCGTACATTATAATAACTCTATGCATGGGTTGTTCCATCGCACTCGCCGACCTTTTGCACTTTTTCTCCATCTCGTAAATATTGCTCCCAAAAAACATCTTCGGCATCATTAAAACCCGACCGAGAGCTCGGCATTGTTACTCTAGCTTGAACGAAAATAATTAATACTATCTACTGGGCCCTCGGGACGGAACCAACGGGGCTCTACAGGGCTTGCTGTCGTTCCATCTGGACGGAACTCTTCGGAGCCTGCTATCCGCTCCGTCATGACGGAACTCTACTGCATCTGATATCGTGCAGTCTGGACTGAACTCCAGACACTCCGACCCGGTAAGAAGACTCAACAGTCTGTGTGCACTGCCCTTTTCCGAGTCTCGTCGGTGTCGGGATTTAGGTACATCGGCACAGAAACGAGCTTCACTGCTGTTAACTACACGATTGTTGCTAGGAGACCATGGCTTTACGCATGCACCAACGAAAGAGGTCCACTCAAACACGTCCCGTAGAGTCAGTACCAGTTAAATCTTCTCATCCCGCGCCGACTATCATCGAATCGCCCCACCACAACCGTCCTCAAAGCGAGAAGGCGCAAAGTTTACACTCTGAACAGCTCGACACCGCGTCACAGCGCGCTCGATCTCCACCAAGTTGACGCTTCTCTTTGGATCTCGAATGAGACTCAAACACCCGAACAGCACCCGAGTCCAGAACGAAGGTCACACAACCGAACAAACACCACCAACACAAAGACACAAAAGCCAGACGCGCGACCCACATCGGGTGGCCGGCCCGCGTGGACGGCAAAATCACGAGCAGGGTTGCCAGGTGTTTGAACTCTAACCCGCCAAACGTCTGCGAGATATAGCCCAAAAATAGCCAAATGTCGATCCAGAAAAATAGCCCAAAAATAGCCAAAAAAAAGCCCGATCATTTGAAACGTTTATTTTGAACACAAAAGACACAATACATTTTTATCCATCAAATGCCTCAGAAATGGCGTCCCTTGCACGTTCGGCGAACTTCCTGAAACGTTCGTACAAGCGCATGACAACATACCAAATGGGATGCTTACTATCGGGGCATGGTGACCAGAATGACGTCATGGGAGAACTATGCAGAATTAAACACAAAATATAGGTGCACGCCAATTAACAGACAACCTAAAGACAGACGAAAATAATCCCTGGATTAATTGCATTATAATCATAACCTAAAGAATGCGCAGAACAGGTGCTGTTAAGGCCGCAAGGAATCGCGCCGTCACTTGTTGAGATAGAGGAATAACAGCACACGCTTGCATTCTGACAAGATTCGGAGGTAAACAATTACACAAGGTGATCAAAAAACAGACGAATTTGTTTGCGGTCGCATACTTATCAGGGTTAAGGGACTGAAGGGCGAAATGTTCACGTAACACTCTAAAAAATACATTTGAACCTATAAACCCAAGTGCTTTCAGGCATTTTGGTTCCAGCACAGGTCACAAATTGCCCAATGCACAGGTCAGAAATAGCCCAATGCACGGGTCAGAAATAGCCCAATACTAGCCAAATAGCCAACTACTATTTTTTCCCGCCAACTGCAAATAAAACTAGCCCAATTTGGCTATTTATAGCCCAACCTGGCAACCCTGATTTCACGAGGCAAAATACCCAAAATACTACGCGGCCCGCCCAGCCAGGCGGTTGGATTGGATCGGATAGCGTTAACTATTTTGTTAAATAATATATATCGTAAACCAGTTCAGTATTAAATAAAAGTGAGGTGCACTATTAAAGCACTCCATTATTGTTAAAAAAAGAAAAACGTTTACAACTGTTGTTGTTTTTTGTAGCGGACACGTGTGGCAGGATTTAGGTTTCAGTTTCGATATGGGCCGTTCTCCAGCACGCGCTCGTTGCTTTCCAAAGTGCCCGATGCTTACGGGACGCCCCACTGTAATCGGAGGTACGAATCTCGCGCTGGAGGCGTAACTTCGGCTCCATTCCTAACCAAACCGGCTTGCAATTGCAGCTCAAACACACGTAAAAAAATAATCATAATAAAAATTTACGCAGATTGATTTTTGCAGTCAGCCTACGCAAGTTCGTCTGCTTCTTTTGCAGGGGTTGTGGTGACATCAGAACACCAAGCTGTGATTGGCTCTAATTGAAAGGTTTTTTTTTATTATTTACATTGTACCTACATTGCCCCGTGGGCATTATTGTAGGGGGGTTTTAGGAAACATTATAACAAGTGGGTAGACCTCTAGTAGCGTTGTAGACCTCAAGGCAGAATCACCATTAATCAAGGAGATTATAAGTACTAGGAGGGGGCACGTTGCAATATGTGTGAAGCCTAGTCATAAAAAGTTTAAACGATGTTGTGGCCAACGTGACATAGAGATCATACATGCTAACTCTAGAGGAAAAGGTCCGCCATTTTCCCATGCATTCTGGCTGCCACAAGCGGCGGAGCATGCAGGCAGACCTTCGGGGTTCCACACATGGTTACCAACTGCCTTTGATTGACTGTGTTCCGAGATTTTGAGGGCGCGAATGAAAAACGTCTGACTCAGTGTTTGCACAAAACAGTTCTGCGGTTTTATTATCCGTCTGAAGGCGACTGCGCATGGAGGGAAGAAACCTGACCCTCGGGCCCGGCCGGCGCGCCGCGCTGTTTTCTTGAACGTGCGCCGGAGAACCAGAGATGGAGCGCGCTAGGGTGCCTCGACGTCTCGGATAAAATATATGGCGGAGGCCGCAACAATATCATCAGAGCAGTTTCATGAACTTCAAGAATCCACGAACTTACCGGTGAAAAGATATTCGCGTTCCTTTCGAAGCTTTCTTTTTGCATAGCGCGCAGACGTACGGCCTCCAAGCGGCCTCCTCGTCAACACTAAACTAAACCAGATAACCGGCTTCGCTGGCCGCGTCCCAGGAATACGAAACCGCGCAACTACCTGACTTTCGAGATTTCGACAGAAGGGAAGTTAGTGCTAGGCGTGAAGCAAGCAGCTCCGTCCGGTAGGTCACGTGCTGGGCCGATAAGTGAGGACGGTAAGGAAGAAAATGAGAAAGAGGCGAGCCGTCAGCGTGTTCATGGCGCGCAGTCGACAGACCCCGTAGCAACGGCGCTCAACGCCGGCTCGGCAGACCCCCGCTAGCAACGCAATCTCAAGGCTCTGCGCGGTTCGAGAGCGATCTCGGCGTATTTACCTGCGTGTAGTTCAGAAGACCTGCGTAGTAAGCCGTCGTCCAGTGCCCGTTAACTCCTCGTGCACAGTGCAGCTCGCATACTTTTCTCGAAGGCGCGATCCGCCTCGCGATCCCAAGTAACAAGTTCGAAACTCAAAAACCCATCGCGAAACGGCGAAACCGCGTAGTGCCAACAGGTGCCCTACTTCGCCGCAACCCCGCCCCCCCCCCCCCTTTTTTTTTCTTGTGACGCAAACAGTGACGACAGCGCGTCTATGTCCGCGAGCATCCAATCCGGCGTGAGGGTCGTTTCTAAGGGGTGGAGCGGCGTTGCTAAGGCCCCTATATACTGCTCCCTACAAATACGCGAGCCGTCAAGGGAACTTGGCTACACAACTGACGTCATGCCCCCTCCTACCCTTCTAATCTCCTTGCCACCAATCCTGTAAAAGAAGCAGATGAACTTGCACTGGCCGCTGTCTCCTCAAAATCGTTAAGCGAATCAGATTTTTTTACAGCGGAGCTGTTAAGGGCTAGTTTTCCCAGGATCGTGTCCCCCGCAAAGAAATGAAGGCACGAAACTCTGGACACCTACCTCCATCTATGAGTGATGGCGACAAGCCAAGTATGTGGTTGCGCCTGTTGGTCATAGATGGTGGCAGCCTTTTCACTCTGGCTTGCAGACTCACGGCCGGCAATTACTTTCCATTGTACAGCTCCACTGGTCTTCCTTCTTCAACAAAGTGGAGAGGCAGAACGTTTGTTTTCTTTTATGATAAAATTTCGCTTTGTTTTGGCAACGAGCAGCTACAAACAATGTTGAAAAGGCCTAATAGTTTCTCAATTTTGGGTATTTCATTCGTTTAAGTGCCTTTCACATAAAATATTATAGACGAGGTAAAATTCATTGCCTGAATGCAGCATCAAATACGTCTTTTCCGCAGTGCACGCGCGCCACAGGAGAAGCTAACATCTAACTCGAATAATCAAATAAGAACTTTGAAAAATAAAATAAAACAAATATGTATGCGACTCCTAGGGCACTAAACTATGGTGGCTTAACTAAACTACATGGCAGGACCAAGGAACCAAGACAACGCCGTCTGCTGCGATTGGTCAGCGAAGCGGCACTGACCAATCATCCGACTCCACTTATTAGTCTGCGGCTCCTGGGAAAATGGAGTGGCGACACATCGTCGGCTTTACAGGGTACAACCACTGATCACAACCGACGACGACTCTGGCGGAACACACAGAGCAAAAGCGGCAACACGCTCCAAATATCAAACATTCTATACAAAGGGTCTGCGTAAAGTGTATGAGAGCGATAGACATGTTCAAGAACATAGCGGGCACAAAACGAACAAATCTAACAACCGGTGATGTTCCCTACCACTTCCATACCACGTCCAAGAATTCCCTTTCTTGGGTACAAAAATTCTCTATTTGAGGTACTTTTTCTCTTCAATATTTTGAAGTATTTCTCCATATATTTTCCTGCATTATTTCACCTTTATTTTCACAGCAGCTGATTTCTTTCTTCAGGCGGGCAACTTTGCATGCCTTTTCCTACGAAAGCTGCGTGAAATCGCACATTCAAGGAGAAAATAATGCTGGTCAGTGAATATATTTTTTAACTAAATTATACAAGCTCTAGACGTGGCCGTTTCGCTGTCCCCAGGAGTTGTTTAGACATCTCTCCTTCCTACACCGCGACTTTCTCTTCTTGAAACATTTGGAACACAAGTAGTCTTTTTTAATATTTAGTTCTCTCTGAAGTTCTCCTTTGAATTCACTCATTAATCATTCAAATTCCCTGCAATCGTGTTGAAATTCCCATTTCCCTTTTCAACAAAATTAAAAACAAAAATTCCATGAAAAAAAAAAAAAGAACTTCCCTGCTTGGAATTTTATTGCTGGCAATGCCATAGAGTTATTACAACAAACGCTAGAGGTTCAGATGACGCCAGTGTGTTGTTGCATTTTGAAGCAGACAGCAAGCATTCTAAATTTCACTTCCGCTATGGGAAAACACAAATGTGTTTTTCCTTCGCGCTCGATTATAAGAGCAAATTCTGCTTAGTGTTGTGACAGCATAAGAAGTTTGGGACGTTTTACAATCGGATGTACAGAAATATATGTCAGTTAAAGCGTTTTTCTTTGAAATTCGCCCAATGCACACGTATAATGTGTCTTGACGTTACAGACTGCTATTATAGGCACGTATTTACACATATAGTCAATGCTATGAAGCACGCAGAGTGAATAAGCTTGACAAAAAACCAAAAGGATGCCAATATATGCCAAATCAAACAATCAAAACAGACAACAAGAACGAAGCATGGAGTTATGGACCGAAGAACACGCACTGTATTAGTAACAAACTGTGCATTAGTAAGAAACTGCGTTTCCGTCATCTGAATGCTATTATAGCTTGAATAAACCCTACACACTTTTTAATTGTTCTTTTAGATGCTTGTTTGCGCGTTGAGCGGCGTCGCCTTTGGCGCCGGCATTGGTGTAACCAAGTGTAGCATTTTGGGACATGTTACGTCACGAGGGTTACCCTTACGAGGAAACACTCACGAGGTTTATCCTCGCAAGGGTGCCCTTACGAGGGAAACCCTCAAGAGTGTTATCTTCACAAGAGTAACCCTCACGGGGTTACCTGCGTGAGGATGAGCCTCGTGAGGATTACCCTCGTGAGGGTAACCCCCGTGAGGGTAACCCCCAGTGAGGGCTACCCTCACAAGGGTTACCCTCACGGGGGTCACCTTACTTTCACGGGATTGAAGGTAGGGTATCCTTTGTAAGGGTTACTACCGCGAAGATAACCCCCGTGAGAATTGCCCCCGTAAAAGTAACCCATGAGGGTTACCCCCGTGAGCTTACCCTCACCCCTGTGAGGTTAACCTTTACGGGGTAACCCTCACGGGCGTTACCCTCACAGGGGTAACCTTCACGAGGGTAACCCTCACGAGGTAGCCCCCGTGAGGGTAACAACCCTTGTGAGGGTCACGAGGGTAACGTCAAAACGTTACCCTCGTGACGCCACATGTGTCGTCATTATGGGAAACACGGGACGTCGCGTAACGTACGACATCAGCGGATCTAACATTGCCAATATTTCCACTAAATTTAGCGGGGAAAGAGGAGGCGCATACCCTTCCCCCCAACCATCCCTCCTCCTCCTCCTCAAGAGCTGCGCATGTTTTTTGCTTGAATTGATAGCTTGTATTGACATATCATGCTGTACAACATAGACCTGGGCCTTAATTTTTGTTAACTCAAATATCGCTCAGTAGTAAAGAGAAGCGATTAACTAAATAAATGACACTCTTATAATGTGAATAAAGCTACATAGTACCCGTTACGAGTAAAGAAACTACGGTGATTTCTATTATTCGCTGGCGAAGAGAAAAGATCACGTACGCTTTCCCATAGAATACACAGGAAGATTGCAAAAGTAGACTGCTTGCTATCTGCCTCAATTTGCACCGGAAGTCCCGTAGACACTACCCACGTAACACCCAATGTCGTGCGAGCATTCCTTGGGTGTTCTGAATGTTGAAGGAACGTTAAAACACCTTTAGGAACGTTCTAGGAACGTTCGTATGCGAACATTGCCAACAAGGTAAGCTGCTCAACATTCTAGGAACGTTCGTTGGCGAACATTCCTAGATTTTCGCAGGTGAAGCCAACTTTCAGAGCTCTCACGCAACCTGCGGTTCGAAACATCACCAACTATATGCCACTTTGGGCCAAAAATATGCAAATTAACTGGAGTTTCTGGAAACTTAGCATAAGGGATCAGTTTTATCTTATATGAGTCTACCGAGGAATGTGATATAAGGTGCAGCAGAAAAGCAATGGTTTTCAAAACTTGATAATGAACTTGGCACTCACTGCGTATGTAGAGGTGCAGTGTTGAATACGCCTCGCAAGTGCGCTCATTTTCGTCTTCTGCGCATGAGAAAGGAAGTAGCGGCGACGTCAGAACGCCGAGCCCTGATTGGCTGATCGCGACCATAGAGTTATTACAATAAACGCTAGAGGCTCAGCTGGCGCTAGTGTCTACGGGACTTCCGGTTGCAAATTGAAGCAGACAGCATGCAGTCTACATTTCCAGCCTCCCTGTGTATTCCTATGGGAAAACGCGCATGAATTTTGTCTCTTCGCCGGAAAATAACATGAATAACTTTCGTCATATCGATTGTAACGGATAGTATGTACCTTTATTGGTATTGTGAAAGTGTAATTGCTTTAGTTACAGCATTTTTCTTTACCACTGAGCGATGTTAAACTTCGCTCTATTTCAGGCCCAAACCCCTGTTTCCAGGAAGGTATGTGAAAACGAGCGACGGTTCTAAGCAAACTAACGATCGAAAGGAATGTAGAGTGTGTTCAAGGTTTGCTAGCATTTCGGTGGTGCTTATATATTGCTAATATGCCCGTCCTGTCATTGGATGAAAATGACTCCGTCGTGCGCATCTTTACGATCTGTTAAAGAAACATTCGAACGCAAAAAATAAAGCGCGTGAGCTACGAAAGGTATGTCTTTTTATTATTTCCCATGTCGGGCAGTTTTTATCGGGCACCTGCTCTCTGGCTCCTCTTATTTGCAAAGATATGGAGCGTGCGGGTGGTGCTTTGAACCATTTGAACCCAGAACAAGCATCTTCGCAGTACTTATTTATTGCAAATCTGACTATATTACGTGACTTTCAATTTATTTTGATCGTCTGCAAGCACAAGGAGTTACTTATCCAGTGTTACTGCGTAGGTCTTGCCGTCTCTCTCGGTTTTCTACATGTCCTTCGTTCGTTTGGCACGTATATCCCCCATGTTGGAAAGCGTCGACGCCGTGTTCGCGCTAACAGTGTCCGACAGTGCACAAAAATACACGTACGAAGCCGTTTTAGCACCGTTTTTAATGCGATGAATTTGAAAGAAAACGCCGTAACTGACCATTTATTTCGTCTGCGTGACTGAGAAATGTTCCAATGTGCCTAGTATGTACAAATTATTCGTGATATTTGCTCTTATAATTGAGCGCAGAGAGAAAATGCACTCGCTTTTTCCCATAGGAATACATTACCGGAAGTCAAATTTGGACTGCTTGCTGTCTGCTTCAAAATGCAACAGCACACTAGCGCCAGCTGAGCCTCTAGCGTTTATTGTAATAACTCTATGATCGCGACCCCTCATCTGAGCGTTGTCTGCTTCTTTGCAACGTCGTCTGCTCGCAACGTCGTCTGCGTCTGTCTTACCTTAAGCACGTCACGACCGCGCGATTCCTCATTTCACTTTTGGGTTGAGGAGCAAAGCTGAGGATGAAGTTGAAAAATCACTTCACGGCCCCTTTAAGAATTGGCATGCCTATCGCAACAAACAGATGTGTAGCAAGGCCCAGGCCGTCTTGGTTTGCGAAGCAAAAATTAACCATAAAAAAAATAAGGATGCGAATTCCGACACTTTTTGCAAATTGTAGTAGAATAAGACTTTTTGCAGAATTTGACACAAATGGTCCAGCCAATACAACACCGAAGCATACTACCATTTTCTGCTGGCGAAGATCAAGTGCAAGGAAGGTTGAAACCAAAGCTTACTTGGTATAGCTCGTTGCTTGTAGAATACTCATCAACGGTAGTGAGGCAGAAAGGCAATGCTTTTAGCTAGGAAAGTAGTTTATTTGTGACTCACTGAACCCACAAAGAACAGAGTACAGGAACTGACACATTTCTTTTACAACTTCAGGAACACAATTCAACCTGGAGCAAAGTGGCAAAGCTAGGTAAAATTGTAAGGAAATCCAGAGAACTTACCTCGGTGGAATTACCTTTCAAAATGTAGTCACAAAAATCTATACATAGGATTCAAGGTGCCTTAATAAAACCCAATGCTCCTCAACCACTCTTAACTTTTTCAAACGCTACGTACACAAATGTGTACACGTAAACACTGTTGTTGTTTTTCGGGAATATATAGAATATGGAGTCGTTTGATCAATTTGAGCGGAACTGTATACTCTACGTCTCGCTACCAGAGTTTGTGGAGCAAATCTTAGTGCAAATTTTATTCACAAATCGAGTTTGCGGAGAAAATGTTTTCCACGATAAATGGCGAGCGGCGTTAGAAAGGGTTAATGAACAGTTAAAGTAGCTCTATATGTCATAAAACCACAACGATCCCAAAGTTAACAGCTGCTACACAATAAAAAAGAAAAAAAGGGTGTAGCCCTTACATCCCTTGTTACATATACGACACCCCTAAACTTCATTTGGACGTACAGCGCACCAACTTTTACGAGTGGCTTGATACTCGAGTTGTACAACTTATTAAGGCGGAAGTCTTATGTCTTCTTATGTCTTACCGTTCAGTCGACCGTCAAGGTCCTTGAGCGAAAACACGTCGCGGACAAGAAAGGTACGAAAACCGGCGAGACGACAGGTACCAAAACGTTTACGCGACGTCTGCAAATTTTAATATTCCTCCGAAACGAATATTCGCTCTTCTCCTTCGGCTGGCGTCGAACCAGCGACCTTTCGTTTAGTAGTCCAACGCGGTACCCTTTGACCGCCACATCCGTAAATCATGTGTGTCTTTAATGCATCGGCACTTCGGCTTCCGCCTTCAAGTCGTCGTAGCGATAACATAAAAAAAACCTGTAAATTTTTAAAATAGCTTAAAGGGGGACACTACCCAAGAGGGTCAACTTTTGAACCTGTGGCTTAATATGAATCAAATTTACAGTACATGATGGCAGTTCCAAGGCAGAATGCAGTGCAAAGTTTCATCTGTGCACATGAATTGTAAAATAAATTATAGTGGTTTTTATCAGGAACACGCCAACTTTGTTTAGGAAAGCTATCGTTAGGAAACTAATGTAATACCCAACATTTTTCTACCCTAGATCTGCAGCAAACTGCCTGGAGGGAGCAACTGTGAAAACTAATTTTCCAGAAAGTAATTTATTTTATGCTAACATTGCAGCGAAAAATCAAATATATTTTTTGCCTTTTATGTCGTCGACAAAATCTTAACATCTTTTATGAAAGACATCCACAAAGTCAAAAAACAATTCCACAGTTGCATTGTCTATAAAATTCCAGTTAGGAAAAACAATGAGTGAGTCTTTCCTTTTGTCCCATTAACAAACGATAGTTTTCCTAAAGTGAAATTATAGCCAAAAAGTGGAACGGAGAAAAATGCGTTCAAAGTGCTCTAACCTCTACCTTTTCTTTAGCATTGGTGGACCTACAATAATTTATAAAAAATTAACTATGCAGTGTAAACTAATGAAACTTTCTGGGAATACTCTCTAGATGTTGGTGGATGTAAATATGGCATTTTTCAAAATCAACTTTTTTTTGCAGAAATTTGTTTTTCTGGGTAGTGTCCCACCTTAAGTGTAACTGACTGTAAAAAAAAAAAGTAATCGGGGTTTTCTTGGCCCTACTGCAACACATCAGTGTTTATTTTTTTTTTTCTGTAGTTTTTGATGCATACTTTAGCTGTTTAATATCTTATATCACACCATCATCAAGCCTCTCGTAAAAGTTGGGGTCGTCAATTTGTTGTGAGTGCGCTGTACTGGCAAACTGAAGTTCTGGGGACGTCCTATATGTGACAAGAGGTGTACGGGCTACCCTTTTTTTTAGATCGTAAACTGAATTAGGTGAGGCCATTCAAAACAACAAAAATTATACATGGTAGCACTGCAGCTGTTGCCTAATAGCAACTGATATTATTTAAAGCTCATAAATATGGCTCTAGTTCAAAACTTCATTTGAATAGACAGCAAATAGGCAGCAGCACATGGTCAGATATGAAATTATTCTTCCATACCTTCAGACATTGCATGACGCAGATCCCTCACTTGTGCGCTTTTTCCGGTGGGCACTTAAATGGCCACTCTGTTTAAACGTTTTCCCGCAGGCTTCACACTTGTAAGGCCGCTCCCCACTGTGGTTTCGTTCATGAATTAACAAGTTGGATTTATCTGAAAATGTTTTCTCACAGGTGCCACATTGGTGCGGTTTCTCGCCCGTATGGAGTCTTTTGTGAATCACGAGGTGATGTTTATATCTAAACGACTTCTGGCAAACCTCGCAGCGAAACGGTTTCTCCCCCGTGTGTGTCCTTTCATGGTGAATGACACTATGTAGATGACAACTGGAGTAAGGGCAGAACTTGCAGTGGTACATGCCCTCGTGTCGTGGCCGCGTCGTGGGTCGCAGCTCAACCAACTCTGTAGGGACAGAGAAGCTCTGGCTGTCTTCATCTTCCAAGAAGGCTGCTTCGGCCGGCACTGTTGGTGAGAAGCGAGAAACAAAGAGGGTCAACGACAGTGAAAGTCCAATGCCAACACGCAAGCATTAGACAAGCTTGGCAAAAGCACATAGAAACACACGTACCAGCACCTGTTCTGTTTCAGAACAAAGAAAACAAACTCGGCAAATAAGAACAATTCAAGTACTAACCCCTGAACGGGCAAGTTCAATTCACTTTTGTTTTTGAAAAAACTATGCAGTCGTCTTCAGCATCACCTAGGAAGACCACACGTCGAATGCAGTATGACCTAGTTCTGTCTAAATGTTTCTTAAATAGTCAAGCAAACTTTGCAACTCGCCAAGTTGCCGAAATCAGCTGACACGGAGGTGCGAATGGAGGTGTCACCAACAGCACAGTCAAGTCTACGGTGCAGCCGTAGCCAACACCTGAGCTAAACGTAATCACCATTGCCCCTCTTTGCTTGTTTTTACTTCTCCGGGCAAGCGTAACAAGTGACGTCAGCAACGTTTCCTCGCAGCGCTCAGCGGCGACTCAGTACAGAGCGCGATTCCTGGGAGCCATCCAGCCGTCTTGCCGTGGTCCCGCCGTTACTGCTGTCCCACAGTTTGTGATTATTGTCTCTCAGAGTTTCGTTCACGTTACGGAAATACGTGAGAAGACTTATGCCGCAGTGGTGCAGACGGCGTCGAATATCCTAGACACCAAAACGCGGTGAAGAGTGTGGTGCCGACGACACTTGCACCTGGCACGCAACCACCCCAATATCGCACGTCGCTGCGTAGAGGATCACATGACATCTCGTACTGCGCAACGGTACTCGGTGAAGCCATGTTCTTGGCGGCCCGAGGCCAATGTTGCCAGGCGGAGCCGAGGTTTCGGTTTCTGCTCGTGTTGAAAACGAGATTTAACAATGTATATTCCATTTTTCGTGAAGCAAATGACGTAGTGTCTACTTCAATGACGTGGTAATTAAGTAATATCCCACTCCGAGTTAATAAAAAAGTTAGGAGCATAGCCCATTCGTGCAGATAATTTTCAGGTGCACATTATCTTTCAATAAACCAGCTCATTTCGCATTATAATAGCCATAAGGAACAATAAGAGAGCCTAATCTCTGGGCCTGGGAATCGCCATGAAATATAAGGCTACAGTGAAGTTAGCATGTAGCCTGCAAAGTCTGTCCATTGTAATAATGCTCTACAAAAGGTCAACAGTCAATGTCACTGTACATCAATGAAAAATCACACACTACTTGAGTATCCAAGCGCTGCTTCCAATGGAAGAATGTGGGTAAAAAACCACAATTGATGACATCTTGTCTCAAACACCAGGCAAAAGCAAGCAGTGCAAAAGAACCCTATCACACTGGTTTTGTTTGGTAAATGCAATCACATTGGTTGACTGGTTGAGCTAATCTAAATAACTTGGATCCGTCTGACGCAATAGGACACGCTCATTTTGATTCAATGATGCTGGACTCGCATAAGGAAGAACACTGCACAGAGGATGCATGCTCCCACAAGTTGAGTTGGCAAGCCGGAAGTCTCCTCTGCAAAGCAACAATACGCCATTTTCTGCATCTTGCGGCGGTTGCCAGAGTCTACCTGCAAGCGTTGAGAAGAGAATAATGAGCAAATATACTGCCGCTTGCGTGAGGTAAGCATTTGACCGTTTTTAATACCCCCAAAAACGGCACACTGACATGAACACCGAAAGCAGATCGTAGCAAATGAAATTGGCAGTAGTAGTGTAACAGGACAAGTGAATTTATATGGCTGTACTCTGTAATGTCAGACATTCAAGTTTGCCTTTTGCTTCATACACTTGATTTGAGAAAATTGTAATTCTTAAATGGGGTTGGGGTGGGGTTAGAGTATGAATCGGCTCTCACGTGTACAAATACTGAATTTGTTTTTACTCGTGTCATCTTTTTTCATAGACACTTTAATTGCAGCTTTTACATTTGGCAGCATCTTCTAGCGAGAAGCAAAGTACAGTCGAGAAAGTATGAGAGTTCAACAACTGCACGAAAACAATTTATCAATGTAAGCAAAACGATAAATGAAAACATAAATTTCACTTTTCAGAGAAAAAGTTGAAAATCAATTGCCACATATTTAGGCATCTTAAAATTCTTGATCTCATGGGGAAGTCTACTCTATTTGTGAACACCTTCCGGTAAGACATTTTTACAAATATGTATAAAAATAAATAAAAAAGACAACTCGCATTTACAAAGGGGGATGTTGCAGAAAAGATATCTGTAATGAAAACTTTACTTGACATTCCCAAGCAAGTCTCTAAAAGACGGCCAAGCAATGTTCTCTTGCCGTGCATCATCTATGACACTGCAGTTACACCTGAGGCTGTAATGGACCGTTTTACAAAGTAGCACACACACACTTATGCAGTGCACATGAAGAATGTGTGGAACCTTGAGGCTCAGCATTTGCAAAAGGGCCCATTGCAACATTTGATAAGGTGAGGTGAGTAAAAAGATTGAAAAATAAAAATTGTCTCAATCGGTACCACCTCAATGGGCACAGCCGATTTAAAGCCAATTCGATATAAGTGAATTGGCTCCTTGGGTCAAGTGAGAATTTCACCAAAAGCCAATTGAGAACTGTACTTAGAAAAACTAGGCCACACCAAGAAACAGCCCAGGAAAGACCAACAGAGAGAAAGGACTCCGCGAAGGGCCACTCAAGGTCAACACCAGTGGGTCGATGACGGTCGAGGGTATCCCTGCACTGACAACCCTGCTACTGAGTGATATTTGCTTTGCCCCCCCCCCCCTCCCAAGGGCAGACCCCTGTCCGTGGGCCCACCCCTCAGTACAAGGATAGTCGCCAGAGCCTCTGTTGCAGCATACAAGCTGGCAGTGGCGCACCACGGGCAGGTGGAGGTTGACTTCCCTTGCGGCATCCCACCGCAAGGGCTTGCGCCCGGCCCATTGCAGCAGATTTGTTTACAAATACAATAGCGAGAAACACTTTGCTAGCTCTACGGTACATGCTATTATTATTCCCTCTGAGGCCCCCGCCCGCCCCGCCCCCCGCTGCCGCCGCCCCCCCCCCCCCCCCCCCCCAAAAAAAGGAGGCAGGTGGTCCACTCACCATATAGCGACGTGACTAATTTAGGCAAGCCAAACAAATTCATTTTTTAGGAACCCTTTAGTATGTTGTTTTATAGCCTGTTAATTGTTCCTCGAGGGCCCTCCGGAGCTTTCTGAGATTGTCTGTTCATGTTCTTATATTGCGTGGTAGGTGCAACTTAACATGTATACAAAGTTTTAGATTACAAAACCGCTTATTAAGCAGATGGCAGGTAGAAATATATGGGGACTATTTTCTCTTGGAAGGCAATCCCCCATTCCCTGCCCATCGCTAAAATTTGACCAATCGAAATGCTACATCTCGCGGTGAATGCGAACGTTATTATTGCAACACTTTTTTTAAGCTTGTTGTAAATTAGAGCTTGAGAAAAACGTAAACCGATTGCGGTCGGGGAAACATAGAATTCGCAATTATCGTTCCAAAACCAAAGCGAACTATGTTTTCTCTCCGCAAGCTTGTTGCCAGGGGGTGATACGTCAGCGCGTCGGCTCGTCTGCTTCCCGGGCGTGTGCAGGCGTGCGTTTGCGGGACACGTGTTCCTTCTTTCCGTGGATCCCGACTCCGAAGCCGGGCTTTGCGATCCTTCCACGTCGAACCGAGTCAAACTTTTCCTTGTCATCCGTGGAATGCGACTGCGAAAGACCTTGCGTTTGTACCCGTCCATTTTCAACCCATTTGTATAAGTCCCTGCACATCACAACCTCTTCGCAAAAAGTTAATCGTTCTGAGCCCTGGTCTGCGCACCTTCTCTGCTTAAGAATATATGTTCTGAATTATTATTTCATGCCAATGTATTCTTAAAATATGCACCTCTTCCAGGCAAACTTCGAAGTAGTATATTATTCTTACTTCAACCACTTAAAGTGGTTTTGCCTTTTTTTTTATTTCAAGATGATCCCCATAACGTGCAACCGCGAAACGGTCTTTGTACACTCTGCGACACCGTTACTGCAAAGACAACCTTGTCGGTATTTTTAAAATTTTACTTCGAAATGGTATTAGCAGGCACCAAATTTTAGGGCTCAGTGTACTGGCTCAAATGAGCACTTCCAAAGACCGTAATAATTTTGATGGCAGCCTTTTAATTCTATGAGATAAACAGAAACACCGCCGATGGCTTGTTCGTGCTACTGTACAAATAATGAAGTCTTGCATAACACAAGCACATTGGATATAAGCTAAAATTAGATTTGCCATCGCGACGCTATTTTTAGTCTACCCAAAGGTGCTTGCGTACGTTATCCTAAAACCTCATATTAGTTATCTTGATATTTTGGAGAGCGATGAATCAGACAGGGTGACAGGCATATGATTGCGACTTTATTTCCTTTTACAATTTCAAACACTGAACACTCGCGCACACAGGAAAACATCATAGATCAGAAAATGCCTCCGCCTTGTTGAGAAAGTCGAACAGGGAAATCGTGCCATCAGAAAGGCGACGCTCCAGTTCTGATAGTTCGCAGTCCTTGCTGACCCACTTGTGCTCCCTGGCCCGCACGGCACCACTATTTGCAAGCTGCTGCAAAGATACACTTGTCAAAGCCTCATCCCGTTTGATCAAATCGATGAAGCTGTAAATGCTCAGGTGAGCCCTCCTGACACCGCGTTTATCTTACGGTGCCATGTCTCCAAGGTTGTTTCGGGAGAGGAGAAGTGAGGTCTGCAAGGAGGACAGACATTGGACACTTGAACCTAATCAACTGTTAACGAACAATACAAACGAACCGACCCAACTGATAACAGACGATGGCCGAAGCGGGAAGGTTGTTTCGGGATAGGGCAGAAATGGGAAAGGATGAAACGAGAAGGTCGTTTTGAGCCGGGTCAAAATGGGAAGGTACAAACGGAAGGTTGAATTGGGAATGAGTCGAAACTGGAACCACCCGGCCCAAATGGGGGTCCAGTATCTGCTGCAGATGAGAAATTTTGCCAGTGGAGTTCAACTACTAGCCTGGAGTTCTTAGTTTTACCTCATGCATACAAGCACTCATGTGCTTATGTGGGTCGGATAATGTACAGTACAAACGGTTGCAATAAAAACTAATATACGCCTGCACGCTGCTCATCCGAATAAAAACGGACTGGTGGGGATTAAACCCAGAATCTTTGGTTCTGCACGTGAGCTTTTGCTCCTTGTGCTCCGGGCTGCGGTGCATTGGCACACTTGGCCACTGGTCCCCCGTCTAATATATGTGTTTTGAATTAAACTCCCAAGAAACTACTAGGGGTTGAGGAAAATGAGAGCTCCCTTAAATCTTCTGTTGCCTCTTGCCAACAGTGCAGGGCAAGACGGAATGAGCAGGGCGATCGGGACCACATCGACTTGGGTGACATCGACAACGAGCCCCTTTCTCCGAAAGGCGGGTTGGACAGGTGCCAAGTCAAGAGCCAGCCCCAACAAAAAAAGATTGCACCGGTGTCACCTCTGCCCTTATTCCAGTTCTCGTGCATACTCTGTCACCACTCACGAAAGGACGCACTCGGGAGAAAAGCCATTCAACTGTCACCTCTGCCAGAAAGCATTTGCCCGGAGTGATAGTTTACAGCTTCATATGAGGACTCACACAGGTGAAAGGCCATTTCGGTGTGAGGTGTGCCAGAAGGCATTTCCACAAAGCTTCCGACTTGGTGCGTCACAACAGGACGCACACTAGGGAAACACCTTGCAGGTGCAGCAAGTGTAAAAGCATGTTTCAAGATCCTTCCAACTTCGCCTATTACAACACCATTCATGGAGCCAAGTAGTCAATGGAGTCAATGAATCCCGCAGAGGCTGTGAGATTCATTTTCATGAATCTCACAGCCTCTGTGAGATTCATGGAAAAGCATTTAGGTGTAGAGGCAATTCAAACCAGCATCGGAAGAATATGCGTATGCGACGAGTTTCCGTCCTGCGATAATTCTCGGGAAGGTGTGGGGGATTGCCAGTTTTACTGCCTAATGTCTCTCATGGCTGTAGGATATTTGCTCACACAAGCAAATGCAGCTTTGATATTTTATTGTTGAGTTTCATGACTTGTGAACATTCATAGTTTGCGATTGCCACTCCATGGACAGCTGTAGCACCACTGTCCCAGGGCCTTTCTTGTTAAAAACATAATTTGAGTTTTTAACCTGTGATCTCGGTTGGGGATATGTTTGGGGACACACTACTTGTGTCCGACAGTTATTAATTTAAAGTCGATTTAATAGATCAGAAATATATTGCTTGCCGTGTACATGTTATAATTGTCTTATTGCCTAGTTTCACTGAAGGAGAATTTTACATACGCTGAGAATGGTGACATATACCTTGTTCACCACCTCTTTTACAGTCAAGCTTCACCAACTGAGGTTATAATATTGGCAACTACAGTGATGCAAGTGCTACACCATTTGTGCCAAAGTGCATCATGACCAAAAGTCTGCTGCATTTTGCATCAAAATGCCCATTTTGCTCATAATTGTGCCACACGCGCACCAGGATGAGCCGAAACAAAGCAAAAACAATTAAAATATTCCATTATTGGGTGACCCCAATATTCAAAAATTGTACAAATAGCTGTCACAGCACCTCTACTCGCCGTAATTTGTTTAATCTTTGGTCAGACCACAGCCGAAGGCTCAAACATACTACAACCACAAACAAGCAGTCTAAAAGTGGAATTCACTGTACCCGATTGGTTTGACTGATTAAAGAGAATGAATGCCATGATGTTGCGCTTTGAAGCCTTTTGGTCGGTCCCTCCTAGCGACTGCTGCACTTTGACTTGAGGTAAAACAAACTTCAGAGATTGCTTGCCAACCACGCTGGCCCCCGTCATCTTCTGAATTTCCAGACGACGTCGACAACGTCGGGAGCTAAAAGTCGCCAAGCAAAACTTTGTAAAATAGTGGGATGACGGCTACTAGGAAAAGGCGGAACCTGATTACATCACTTTACGATGCCATGCCTCCGTGCCGTGCCTACAGTGTGCCGTGGCACTTGCGCATCCTGCGTCAATCTTAACCGCCTCTCACCTGCGCGCTGAGCTTCACCGCTTTGCACCGGAGTGCTTGGAGCAGCGGCTTGGGTGAAGGAGCGCCTGGGCATAGCCTCCTCTATACTCACAAAGCCTGGCAGTTCAGCGATGGACCCATTGAGTGCCCGGTCGCAGATTTGGAGCGCGAGGATCTGGTAGCACAGAACATTTCTCGGGGAACCTGGATGTCAGCGCACAGCTTTTGCACCGGCGAGGACCCGAAACATGGTTTTCAAACCCGACGAGAAAAGAAGCGGTAGCGCAAGGAACACGAGGAGCACAAGTGGACATTTCATCGCTCGGGAAAAGCGTGTTTTGGCGTCTCGCCGCAGCGGGGCGCCCGTCGCGTGGCTCTCCTCTTATTCGTTGTCTGCTGCTCTACCTTTTCAATTTCGGCGGCCGCTTCTCGTGGCAATCTGCCAGGCTTGGTCAGTGAAGAGGAGGCTATGGCCTGGGTTAGCGCAACAGGCTCGAAAGATATGCCCGACAGGTCGACCCGACTTTCTTTGGTCTAGGTTGTTGGTTGACTTGCAATTTTAAAAAGCAGTGTTGAGAAAGAGAGAAAAAAAAAAAATGTGGGTCCATTTGTGAATGATTATGATAGTCAAGGCAGTTGACATACAGCAGTCGATTGAAAGAGCTGCAAACTTTGACTCGACCCTAGTTCCAGCGTCGCTAAAGGGCAGTGTCACTTTTAAAGCGCAAGTTTAGGCCTTCAGAATATTTGTGGGCGGTTGTTATTGCAGTTTATAATATCGGAGTCTTGATTTTGGTTGGTACACAAAAATTTGGGAAATGCGTTTTTATAGGCGTTTTAGGAGATATGCTGGTCCTTGCTGGCATTTTACAGGAATCATATTTACAAGGTAACTAAACCACTGAGTGTAAAAGGGAGATGGGGAGAGGGACTTTATCTCGAAATAAGTGTTGCGGTACGATTTATTTCTTCACGATTCTTTTCATACCCACTGGAAGTGGAACCTACTCTGACAAGAGCCCTATTCCTAAAAAGGGGCTTTGTGTTTCTTTTGTGCCCTGTCTATTCTTATCACAAAGGGTAACAAGTAATATGCTTCCATATCAAAGAAGAACCCTCAATTATTATCAAAGATAAACTCATTTAGCGACGCAATAGCTTTTATTTTCAAGTGATGTGCTAACAGCCGAAATCGTGTGTGGCTGCTCCAATATTTTGCCTGCTACAAACGGTCGAATGCCGCTTACATCACTGCAACTATTAAAGGGATAGTGCAACGAGTTTGATGTTAGAAGAACTTGCGGTTTGTATTTTTTATAATGTGTATCTAGCACAAGTGACAAAAAACGCACCACCTTGCCCCCAAGAAATCTGCTATTCCGCTGCTTAATCGCAAAAGAGAAAACAAATCGTTTGCCGATCTGCAGCCGGTAACTACAATTATGGTAACTATGGTGAAACATCTTTGGGGGACACACGGAAGTCAACAAACCTGTCCCTTTCTGCTGCTACACATCGCTATCAGCCCCTTGGAGAACCGTCTTTTGCGTCGATCGCTTGCCGTGACCTTCGGCAATGCTAATCCTTGAAAAGTCGGCAATCGCCGAGGAAGCGGTGGGGGTCTGAAGAGAGAACTCAATGGGAAACCAGGTGGTCCCCCAGAGTTGCACCGCCCCTTTAACTTTCGCAAGAACAGTGGTTGGGACACGCGTATCAAAATATGAGTTTTACGCGAAATAAAAAATTTGTTCGAACAATATTGATGGCGCTAGATGCGATTTAGTCAGTATTCACCTCCTTTCCACTTGTTTTCTTGGCATTTCAGGTTTGTGGAGGAGAGGTGGATCGGCTTGACCATCACATTGTGGTGGAGAGAGAGTATGCCCACCTTGTTGATGTGGAAAGAGTGTATGACCATTCCACGACGTCATGGACTTCGCAGTCAGATTTTTCAAATAAGTCTCGCACTGTCAATATTGCTCTAAAAATTACCTTTATTTCGCGTAATATTCATTTTTTGACACACGTGTCCCAACCAGACTTTGGAAAAAGCATTTTTTCTTTTCAGTGGCCCTTTAAAACAAGCAGACACTATCTAATAGCAAGTTCGTTTCACTTACACTGGCACCGTGCGAGTTCTTCCCAAAATGCATCACACTCGCCAAATGCACTGAGTGATGCTGTCGCCATCTACTATGTTGTAAGAGTACTGACCTCAAACCGAAATTAGCAAATTTCTGTTTGACGTGATGGGTTTAAATGCAAGAGTTCAGTTGCTGCCAACGTTATCTATAAACGTTGGTCGCTGCAATGTGTAGTGTATATTTGCGACGACTTCAACCAACTTGGCTGTCATAGAGATATTTACGGACGGCGCAAGTTTTCGCAACCAGCCAACTACAAAACGGCTGGTTGCCATCATTCAATTCTTAATACAGTTTACACCGAAGAAAACTGATGACGCCGTCCGCGCAGAAGTGTCAACCGTTAGCGTGGTACTATAAGTGAACCACTAAAAGGATATGGCTTAAAACTAGGCCGCTAAAATATCCAGCAACACGTTTTGTGGGACTTTCTGCAACGTCGTGGCTGTCACTGAGCTATAATAGTGTATTATCAGATTTTAGCCCTGCTGAGGGCGTCGCAAACTGTGAGCGTTCTCGAACAAAATATAACGGATAAGATAGCTGACGCAGGTAAATGTTAAGCATGATGATTTTGCCCAAGCTTCGGGTAAAGTCGCAATGTTTAGCTTTCCCGGATGCTGATCGGACACGTCGCAGGTTTCCAATGGGGGAGCTTTGTCGACAAATGTTCAACTTCTGCACACGGATGGAGAGTGATCTCGTGGGCTGCAACTCCCGTCGTCTGCTCTCGCTCCTCGCCTGAGGGAGACATGACAGAAATGCATTTTGACGCATGCTCGATTTGTTTCGGTGCAGCGAGTGCAGGAATGCATAAAGTGATGGCGCTAAAACAAACTTGGAGAATGTAGACACTGGTGTAGTGCCGGCCAAAACAAATCTGCTCCACGCTGCGAGTGGGCACTGCATAGGCACGAGAGCAGTGAAACTGACTCGCTATAATATTCCACACAGCAGAAACTATTGTTGCCAATCCAGTATGTTCTGAGTGCTATGTTTCTAACCCTTGAAATGCTAGGTACACAAATCTGTACATCTAAAACCCTTACTTTTTGGGGGAATATATTGTATATTGAGCGATTTTAACAAATTTAGTAGAATTGTATACTTCGGTGTCTAGCAACCCAGGTTTGTGAAGAAAATTTTGTGAAATATATTTATAAAAAGTTTTGTGAAGAAAATATTTTCCACGAAAGCGGCATTCAGAAGGTTTAAGTCTCCTTGACTCACCTTATTAATTCAAATCTTAAAAAACTCCTAAAAAAACCTTAAAGTCTGGATGGGACACGCGTCTCAAAAAATAAATTTACGCAAATTCTTTAATTTTTTTGTTAGAGCAATATTGACGGTGCGAGATTTATTTCCAATTCTGCGTGCAAAGTCCACAACGTCAGCGGAATGGTCATAAGCTCTTTCCACCTCAACGAGATGGTCATACCTCTCCACCTCAACGAGATGGTCATACCCTCTCTCCACCTCAACGTGATGGCCAAGCTGATCCAGCTCTCCTCCTTGTGTCCGAAATGCTGAGAGAAAACAAGTGGAAAAGAGGCGACTACCGAATAAATCGCGTCTCGCGCCGTCAATATTGCTCTAAAAAATTTATTTTTCGCATCAAAATTAGTTTTTGACACGCAGTGTCCCAACCAAACTAAAGCCCTTTGGTAGCCCAACTTTACGACAATCCCATTTCCAAATTTGTTGAAATTTTCTGTTTACAAAAACGCTGCCTTTGTTTTGAGGAATTTTTCCTTGAGGAAGGTGACTTCGACATGTTATTTTAGTAATACTTTACATCCAGTAAGCCTCTCGGAAGACAAAATGTTACCCAATTTTGTTACTTGACTCCGTGATTCCAGTTAAATATGCTTGCAAACGTAATTTAGTAGAAATTTTATGGATTACGCATCATACACAGTTCTTCGTACATCTAGAAAACCACCTCTGTGGCAGGGATGTTTTTTCTTGCTCTCTGTAATGCAATGACATTTCAGCCACGGTATGTTAACAAGACATGTAGGCAGATAAAACTTGAAGGCGTTAAGCAATATATGCTCAATGTGAGCTCTCCCATTTATGTGTTCGTCAGAGATGGAAAGAGGTTCTATACTCCGTTTCACCTGACGACCAACCACAGCGGATGCTACAAGTCACCGGAGCCAGTCCAAGGGAGTGTTACGTGACCGTGGAGGGGGCAAAGTGACGGGGAAAAGCATATCACGTGTTGGTATGCTTTTGATACACTCCTAGCTTCCGCTGCGGTTGGATGTAAGGTGAAAGAGAATATAGAGACATACTCTACAGCTGTGGTTTCTCATCCACTGAAGTTTCAAGAAACTGCAGAAGTGGTGAGACTGCTGTAAATTACACGATACGAAAGCCCTATCATTGGCCCTACATTTCACTTTGTTTTGCTAACAAACCGTAGAATCCTGACAGTGCAAATATCACCGTTGAGGGTGCAATATCGGTGTTGGATTCTGAAGTCCAGAGGAGCACCTAGAAGTTAAGCAAAATTAAAACTCCCAATCTTGTTTGTTGAGTCTCTGACAGTGCCGCCCACTCTTGGGACGACAAGCACAGGTGTTAACCTTGAGGACAGTAACAGCGAGCCTACTTCCTGCAAGGCATTGCGGAAAATCGGCAACCGAACGTGCAGTTACGACGGGGTACATGCTATTGCTGCTCCTGCTCCTGTACTAGTCGTTATGGATGCCATGCTGCCCTGTCGCAAAAAGACGCACATGGGAGAGAAGCCCTTCAATCGCTGTGTCCGTTCGAGTGTTCGCTCCGAAGGTCCACTTGCACCGCCATGACGATGGACTCGCACGGGTGAAAAGCTCATTTCGATGTGATGTTTGTCAGAGAGCCTTTGCAAGAAGTTCCAGTGCAGCATGAGTGGTGGGGCCTTCGCACGATCTGCTCCTGCCTGCTGGATCATGAGAGAATCCCACCAATGTAAGCAGCTTCAAAGGTACGAGGACTGCAAACAGTTGCACGATATAGTCACAAACAAGTACCAGAAGGGTGAGGGAGGAAAATGTGTTGCATAATACTTGTGGTTTGTTGGGAAGACATGTCTAGACATTCACTGTATGCTTCACTGCATGTCCATTATTTGTTTGGCTCAGCAGGGGAGCCAATTCTATAAAGGAGTTTTGTCGGTTGTGTACATTATCAGCTGTTGCCACTCTGAATAACTGCAGCATCTCTGTTGCACCATTTTTTTTTTTTTTGGTATTATTGATGATCGCTTTTACAG